>PVKN010001027.1:34892-58562 GCA_004027915.1 Capromys pilorides | reverse complement strand
CTATTACAGCCTTTTACATTTTTAAAAAATTTCAACCTAACAGCTTTCAATAAAAGAAAGTAGATAACTTACGTAAAGGTAGAATAGTATTGTAAACTTCATGAACCTATCATTTAATTTCAACTACTATCTGTATTATATTTATCTTTATCTTTATTGTATTTTTTTTATTTATTGAAGTTTTACGTTTGTTTTTTGTGGTACTGGGAATTGAACTCAGGATCTTGCAGTTGTCAGGCAAGCACTTATTCTACTGAGCTATCTCCTGGCCTTCCTGGCCCTAGATTTTTTATGTAAATTCTGTCACCTTATTATTGTCTTTTTTTTAAACCATTTCATTTAATTTTTAAAAAATACTTTTCCTTCTATTTCTTTTTTTGTTTTTTTATTTTTTTTAATTTTTTTAAACCTCGTTTATTTATTTATTTGTGTTCTGGCCGGCTCAGCCTGCCTTGGGGGTGGGGCTGGTGCAGCATGTGGTGCTGGGGATCGAACCGCAGTCCCTATGGCTGCCCAAGCTTGTCCAAGCAGGCGCTCTAGACCACTGAGCCATCTTGCTGGCCCCACTTCTATTTCTTTTTAAAATAGGATTCATCCCAGAACTTGGGAAAGGGATGCAAGAGGGTTTATTTCCACAAGTTCTAGGCCAACCTGGGCTACATAGTGATTTCTTTCTTTCCAAGCTGTAGCAGGTTTTATTTTAATTTATTTTATTTTAGCCCAGGGTCTCACTATGGAGCTCTGACTCATAGTGATCCTCCTGTTTCCTGCCTCCCAAGTGCTGGGATTACAAGTGTGCGCCACCATGCCCGGACTCCATTGCTGGCTCAGCATGCCCAAGAGCAGGGCCAATGCGGCAGGTGGGGCCAGGAATTGAATCCTGGCCCCTGCGCTTCCTTGAATAAGCACTTAGTCCATTGAGCTATACTGCCAGCCCTCTAGCAGGTTTTATTAATGAAGAATTCTGCTTGATTTATTTTTCACCAATCTGTTCTGGCGTGCTTCTAATGATAAGAGAAGCACCTTGATCAGTGATTGCCAGTGTACATACTCTAGTATTTTCCACATGCTGTGCCCAGTTTGATATTATTGCTGCAGTAGTGGTGGACACCAGTTTTGGCCAACATGGCATAGTACTCTATTTCAGATTTCCTCAAGACTGGGCAGTTGTTGGTAAGGATGACCAATTTCGCTTTGCCCTGTCTGATCATCTTCAGCATCTGCTTGTACCCCAGCACATATTTTCCACTTTTCATAATGAGTTGGAGTCTAGAGTTGATGGACTCCAGAGATTTTTTTTGTCTTCTTTGTGGCCACCATCTTCCTACCTTAGGTGTGGATGGCCCTCAACCAGGAGCAGCCGCCACGATGGCCGGAGGGGGAGAAAGGAAGTACATAGTGATTTCACTGCTACCTTAGGCTACACAGTGAGACCCTGTCTCAAAATACAAAATAAAATAAAATATGATTCAGTTTTTAAAAATCTCATGCTCCTTCCTTCCTTCCTTCCTTCCTTCCTTCCTTCCTTCCTTCCTTCCTTTCTTTTTTTGACAGTACTAGGGATTGACTACAGGGCCTAAATGTTGAGCTACATCCCCAGCCCTTTTTTATTTTTGTTTTTATTTTAGTATTTGAAGGTCTCACTAAGTTCCAAGGCTGGGCTGAAACTAGAGATCCTCCTGCCTCAGCTTCTCAGTGCTGGGAATACAGGCATGCACTATCACATCTGCTTTCGATCATGTTGTCATGTCTAACTCTACAAACTAGAATTTTTTTAAGTACAGATGGTGATTGTTTAGATTTGTGTTTGTATTTTTCAGTTTCATCATTCTGGGATTCAGGCCCTTCTAGGTTAATTTTTTCTTTGTTGAAGTATATTATTTTAGTGAAAGAGTTTTGGGTGACTCTCAGAATCTTTAATATTTCATTCTAAATGTATTCTTCAGCTTTTAATAACTAAGTTTTTGTCATTTGTGTACCATGTCCAAGTATTCTTCAAATCCATCTGTGGTTCTAACCAGACTGAATAATAAAGATAACCAAAACATGAAAAGTTTATATGTTGTACCTCTTGGATTTGTTAGGGCTTTATAATGAATTTTATAATTAGAGGAAGTTAAGAACCTAAATGGAGGCTTTTCATTTCAGATCTTCATAGCCTGCTTGAGGCTACATAAGAGACATTGAGTGGTTTCTTGGAGCTCCTGATTCCCTAAGCTTTGATTCGCAAGGTTGGATATAGTTCAAATCACTGTTTTTTATTACAGCTCAGAGAGTGGCAATAGTGTGAAAAGACTGAAACCAGACCCTGACCCAGATGACAAGAGTCAAGGTGGGTGGCAGATTTTCATTTATTCATAGTACATGTAAAGCACAGTAAAGGGCTGGGGTGCATTGCATCTGGGAATGGATGTATGTCTCTCTTCAAGCCTACCTCAACTTAATTTGCCAAACTATTTTATAGCAAGCAAGGTTTACACCCAAGACTGTGTCCACTGCCCTGTAAAAGTAATGTGTTAGAAAACAGTGGAACTGATAAATGACAGTTATGCTTTCCCAGGACTGCTTATAAAGGCTTGCTCAGATGACCTCTGCTCACAGAGCGTTTTTCTCTGTGTTCCTCAAATGTCCAGCTTCGTGATGTCACCTAAATTTCTCCCTGTGGGAGGCAGAATGCCTGGCTCCTGTTGATGGTTGGAGTGTGTTGGGCCTTGAAACTTACTTAATACAGTCTCTAGGAGTACATTTTCTTTGGTGGTTACTTTTAGGTGATGACTGTTGTCTGTACTAAATGGCACCAAGTTATAAGTGAGGGAGAATATTCCTAGGGCAGGCAGGATTGGGGATGAAAAATCAGGAGTCTGTTTTTAGTTTTACCTCTGACTCCCTGTGGGATTGAGACTGAGCTAAATTCAATGGGTCATCTACAAACACAGCTTATGTTTATTATAAAAAAAAAAAGGATTCTTTTTAAAATATTTCATAGAGTATGAGATAATTGGCTGTTAATGTTTTGCTATAGAGCCTACTTTTAAATAGGACCTTTAGCCAGGGGAAATATCTTAGCACAGCGCTTGCCTAGCAAGCTCAAGGGCCTGAGTTTGATTCCCGATAAATAAATAGAAAGGGGCCAGCGAGATGGTTCAGTGGTCTAAAGCGCCTGCTTAGGAAAGCTCAGGCAACTGCAGGGACTGCGGTTCGATCCCCGGCACCACATGCTGCGCCAGCCCCACCACTAGGGCAGGCTGAGCCAGCCACAAAATAAATAAACAAACAAACAAACACAACAAGAAAACAAATAAATAAATAAATACATAATTAAAAAAATAAATAGAAAGGTAAGTAGATAAATAGGTAGGTAGGTAAGTAGGTAGATAGATAGATTAGATAGATAGACAGACAGACAGACAGACAGACAGAGAGACAGACAGACAGACAGGCAGATAAGACCCTCAGAGAAGACTCTCTTATACTCAGGATACCCTCTTCTATCTAGTTCTCTTTTCCACAGGGAAATAACAGTATACATTTCTCATCCAGACCTTTTCTATATATGTACAAACAATTATAGATATATAGTTAAACCACTTTATTATGGATAATTTGAGACATTCAACAATTGGAATAATAGTATAACAACCCCCTATCAAAAAGGCCTTGCACATGGTAGGCAAGCATCTACACTAAACTATATCTCCCCAACTGTAATATTTTATAACAAATTCAAGACATTTCACTTTATAATTTAATATGTATTTTTGAAATACATATTATTTTTGGCTTGTTTTATCAGTTGCAGTACCACGATCATATCTAAAACAATCACAATAATTACCACCCACAATCACAATAATTACCAGATGTCAAATATAAAGTTAGTGTTCATTTTTCTCAATTATCTCAAAAGTTTGTTTCGTATTTAAAGTTATGATCTGAGCAGAGACTAAGCATTGTATCTGACTCACAAAACTTTTTTTGTTTTGTTTTTGGCAGTACTAGGGTTTGAGCCGAGGACCTACATATCGAGCTCTATCTGCAGTTCTTTTTTTTTTTTTTTTTTTAATTTTATTTTAAAGAGTAAAAACAGCAGAAACAAATATAGAAAAACAGTAACAAGCAAGAGTACATATAGTACAGAATCTCAAAACAAGAACAAAAATTTAACAATGGTTGTATTACATATCTTCATCATCAAAGTTCTTTAAAAATTTATTTTGAGACAGTTTCTTACTAAGATGCCTACACTGGGCTCATGATCTTCCTTCCTCAGCTTCTCAGAGAGCTGGGGTTATAGGAATCTGCCACCATACTCATTTTTTTTAAATACTGAAATATAATGTACATACCATAACATTCAAGAAACATAGGTAAGTGATTATTAGTATGTTCACAGGGTTGTATAACCATCACCACTACATATTTTCAGAACATTTTTAATATCTGAAAGAAACTTTGTATGGTTAACAGTTGTTCCACATCCCCTCTTTTCTTTAACCAGTGACAACCACTGTTTTTTCTGTCTCAATAATAGATTCCTTTTGGACCATTTCATGTAATATGTGGCATTTTGTTTCTGGCTTTTCAGTGACTATAAGATTTTCAAAGTTCATCCAAAGCTGAAACATGAATTAATACCTTTTGTTAATGGCTGAATGATAACGATTGTGTGATATGCCACAGTTTATTTGACATTTGTATTGTTTCTAGTTTTTGGCTAATATCAGTCATTGTTGTCATGAATATTCATGTATATATTTTTATGTGAAGTACTTTTCAGTCTCTTGGGTATGATACCTACACATAGAATGACTAGGTCATACAGTGTCTCTATAGTTAATTTCTTTTTTTTTAAATTTTTATTTATTTGTTTGCTTGTTGTGTTTGTTTGTTTCTTTATTTATTTATTTTATGGCTGGCTCAGCCTGCCCTGGTGGTGGGGCTGGTGCAGCATGTGGTGCCGGGGATCGAACCGCAGTCCCTGCAGTTGCCTGAGCTTTCCTAAGCAGGCGCTTTAGACCACTGAACCATCTCGCCGGCCCCTCTATAGTTAATTTCTTGAAGAACTGCTAAAGTATTTTTCAAAACAGCTGCACTATTTTTACATTGTGTCTGACGGATCCAGTTTCTTTGCATCTTTTTCAACACTTGTTACTGTCTTTTTAAAATTAAATCCATTCTTGGGGCCATAAAAATAGCTCAGTCATCTAAATACCTGCATAGACAAGCGCAGGACCTGGGTTTGATCCCTAATACTTCATGCCATGCTGGCCCTGCTCCAGGCATGCTGAACTGGCCACTGAGACTGGGTGAGGTGGTGTATGCGTGTAATCCCAGCACCAGGAAGGCTGAAACAGGAGAATCACTATGTGTCAGAGCTGCATAGTGAGACCCTGTACCAAATACATAAAATTTAAAGATAAATAATTAAAATCCATCCTCATGAATATCTTATGATTTGATTTGCACTTGTATTTCCCTAATGACTAATGATATTAAGCATTGTGTATTTATTGAGCATTTTGTTTGGAGAGGTATCTACCAAATGCTTAGCAAAACTTTGAGTTATTTATCTTTTCATTGTTGAGTGTTAAGTGTTCTTTATAAATTGTAGATACCTGATGCTGATTAGATACATAATTTGCAAATGTTTTTTTCTCTGCTGGTTTTTACTTTGTTCATACTATTCTTTTTTTTTTTTTTTTTTTTTTTTTAATGTTACGGCCAGCTCAGTCTGCACTGGGGTGGGGCTGACGCAGTATGTGGTGCCAAGGATTGAATCATGGTCCCTGTGCTTGCCTAAGCAGGTGCTTTAGACCGCTGAGCTATCTTGCTGGCCCCACAGTTATAATTTTGATGACATCAATTTATCAATTTTTGTTTGTTGTTTATCCTTAGGTTTCATACATAAGAAACCATTGCCTAACTCATGGTCATGAAGATTTATACCTGTTTGCCTGTTATTCAGAGAGTTTTATAATTTTAGTTCTTACGTTCAGTCTTGTTTATTTGTTTTGGTACCAGGAATCAAACTTAGGACCTCATGTTTGCCAGGCAGGCACTGTGCCTCTGAGCTATATCCCCAGCCCATATGTGTGTTCATTCATTCATTTTGAGTTATTTTTTTGTTTTTCTTTGTTTAGCTTTTTTGAGACAGTGTCTTGCTCTGTGTTCCAGGCTGGCTTTGGACTCACTATGTAGCCTAAGCAGGCCTTGAAATCATAATAGTCCTTCTGCCTTAGCCTCTGGTGTGTTAGGATTACAGGCATGTGCCATCCCTGGGAAGTTTGTTTCTGTTATAGCCTGAAGAAGAGCTTCAGTTTCATTTTACAGGGATATTCTTCTGGTCTGGAAATACTTGTTGAAAGAGTTAATCTTTCTTCTACTAACGGTCATGACATTCTTGTTGAAAATCGGTTGACTATGAACATATGGGCTTATTTCTGGATGACCTTTTCTATTTTGATCTTTAGGTCTGCCCCTATACCATTACCATATAGTTTTCATCACTGTAGCTTCATGGTAAGTTTTAAAATCAGGAAGTTAGAATTTTTTTAACTGCTTACTTGGGATCCTTTTGAATTCCATTTGAATTTTTTTTTCATGGTATAGAGACTTTTTATTCATTGGGAGGCACAGAACAAAGCTTGAGGAACAGATTCAATCAGGAACAGAATCTAAAACCTCACTCCAGGTTCCAAGTAAGATCTGCCGACCCTGCTACTGGGCACAGGTGCTACTGAGGCCCAGACGCAGGAGAGGTCTGTCACAGCTGCTGCTGGGTACTGGGTGTCATTTGTCCATTTGGGAAAAAGCAACTGAAATTT
Organism: Capromys pilorides; assembly: GCA_004027915.1. Classification (NCBI taxonomy): domain Eukaryota; kingdom Metazoa; phylum Chordata; class Mammalia; order Rodentia; family Capromyidae; genus Capromys; species Capromys pilorides. The sequence goes on along the minus strand of PVKN010001027.1, from coordinate 51,738 downwards.
TGATAGAGTTTGTAAGACTATAGATTTATTTGGTAATTTTGCTATCTTGACAGTATCTTGGGCCTGAGATATAGGTCAGCAGTATAAGCACATGCCTGGCAAGTTCATGGTCCTGAGTTTGATCCCTGGTGCCCCCTCCACACACACACACACACACACACACACACACACACACACACAGACAATATCTTTTTTTGGAATTGTTTTTGTTTTTAGTATTTTGTGCTGAGTCTCACTGTGCATCTCCGACTCATAGTGATTCTCCTGTTTTCAGTCTCCCCAGCACTGCAGAGCCAATGTAGCATGTGGTGCCAGAGATCGAACTCCAGCCTCTGTGCTTGCCTAAGCAGGCACTTAGTCTGCTGAACTATCTCACCGGCCCTTAGAAGACAATATCTTAAGCCATTAAAAAAAAAAAAAAATATATATATATATATATATCTTTTTTTGAAAAATTTATGTGTTTTAGTACAGGGACTACAGGATCTCACTACACAGATCGGACTCATAGTGATTTTCCTGTTTTCAGCCTCCTAAGCTCTGGGATTATAGGTGTGTGCCACCACACCTGATCTCAGTCAACATCTCAGTGCACCCTGGGGACAAGGTCAGCACAGCATGCCAGGGATTGAACCCCAGTCCCTGTGCCTGGTCCCTGCGCCTGTCTAAGCAGGCACTTAGTCTACTGAGCTATTTAGCCATCCTGACAATATCTTAAACCATCTTAACAATAGACTGTATCTGCATAGATGAGTACACACATACATACACACACTTCACACATACATACACACAATAAGAATTTTAAACACATTTCAACTGCTAAACTCATCATCCTGTATCTAGTGCTTACTCCCTGGTAGGAAATGTTTGAATGAGTCAGTGGAAAGGACAGCTGTGTGGCTTCTTCGAACCATTTCAAGCAGACTTGTTTTTTGTCATCCTGAATGTCTCCCCGCTTACCCCTGCTGCAGAAGTTAGGCAAGAAATATCTTTCCTAGGACTTAAGGCTGCCTAAGAATGACACCCCTGAGAGTTGCTTCTGAGTCTGTCCTCAGTGGGAGGATGATTTACCCCTTGGTCCCTCAGAAGCTATCTGATCCTGATAGAGATTCAGCTTCCCTCTTTGAAGACCTGCCTGAGCAGAGCTAGTGAATGCACAAGTTTACTTGTGCATTAGCCCCATTTACTCCCAAATCACGCAACTGCCTGAATCCCCAGAACATTCTCTAATAGTAATTTTTTTGTGTCAATTTCTTATGACAGTGTGGTACTGCAAATGCAGGAGTTGGCAAGAAACTTCACCAAATGGGTGAGATCAGAGGGCACCGTTTTGTTCTTTGAACAGTTAACTGCTCTTGGAATGAAATTTGTCAGAGTTGCAGTCTCTTTTCTTTCTTAAAACCTCCTACATAATTGGGGGGTTTGGTCTTTTCTTTTAACGTAATGATGCCCTAGTGGTCCAGATTCCTTGGTCACACATTTTTGTAGCTGGCTTCTGTTCTTCCTTAAGGCCAGTTGTTACTGTTGTAGGCATTCTGAATTTGGTCTTTTTTCAGCCCCTTAAATTCATAAATACTTGATAAAACAATATACTTCACTAAGTGACTTTCACATAAATTAGTGGGGTTTTTTTTTTGTTTTGTTTTGCTTTTATCTTTCTGTTTTTGAGATAGTGTTGGCTGTGCAGCCCAGATTGGCCTTGTACTTCTCATCTTCCTGTCTCAGCTTCTGAAGTTCTGGAATTATAGGTGTCTACCAGCATGCCCAGCCATAAATTAGCTTTCATAGTAACTGAACTATGTACCTTTTTAAGATTCATATTCCTAAAACAATCATTTTTGTATCAGAATACTAAAAACATCTTTCCGTATGTTACACATAACAGTAATCAGTGCTTACTTAATGAATCGTATAGCTTGATGTCTTATCTTCACAAGAATGTAGAAACCATCATTCCCCCAATGTAATCAGTATCCATTTTTGCATATATTTTTGCTGATGTTATTGTACATATGCATAATTATAGTTCCTTGTCCCAGTTTATAACTTACACTGTTCTGACCCTTGTGTTTTATGCACCTTGCACAATATTTTGGAGATAATTCAATTCCAATACAGATGGAGATGCTGTTTCATTTTTCTCTCCCCTCCCTTACCTTCCCTTCCCCTCCCTTCTGGTGCATTCTGAGCAAGAGTCTCAGCCATTGGGCTACACCCACACCCAAGATGCTTTCTTCTTGATGGCTAAATAGGAGTCCGTTACTTAGCCAGCTGTGTATTAATGGGCATTTTGCTACTTTAAACAGTGCCTCAGTGGATGTTCTCTTAGGAACATCACTTGTGTTTGAAGATCATTGCCAAAGTCTTCTATACTACTTCAGCAGCATATAAAGTTAGTTATTCTTCACATGGTGTCCCTGCTGTGTTACCTTCCTATGTTTAAAGTCCAAGTGTGCCCATTTCCATGGACTGTTAATATCTTTTATCTGCTTTGCTGTTCAGTTGATTAGAATTCTTTATAATCTTAAAGATATTAGCTTTTGTAATATTGTTTTGTAATATTGTTTCATTGTTATATGAAAGCATATAAATATGCTTTCTTAGCATATTTTTGACATCTCTGTGAGCAGTCTGCCCTTTTTTATAAAACACTCTTAACATTTGCATTTGTTAACATTGTGTAGTGGTCATAGTTTTCTTCTCCTTTGTTGGAGACCAGTCTACCTGAATTCTGCACACTGGCCTTAGGATAGTGTGTTCAGACTCCTAGTTTCCTTTGTATACATGGAACCACAGACCATTTCACATCTACTTTAAGTGTTTGCATGTGGGAGATGGTGGCACATCCAAGGCAAACCCAGAAGACTGCTGTGTTTGTCAGACCGAGGCAGTGGCATCTGCTCCGATCCTTATTTTCCAGTGAGCTTGTGTCATTTTAGTGTAGTATCATTAGATTGAGGTTTAGTTAAATCTCTTTTAACTCTTAAGTAGCCAATAAGACTGCCAAGTCATTTGACTCCCCTCAGCAGCAAATGGGGATAATGTCCACATAGCAGTTAGTGACAGTGATTAAATGAGCCTGGAAACATTCAGAAGGGAAACAAGGTAGAGTGGAGTACTTTCCTTTACTGTTCAAATCCTACATTTTCTAGATTAAGGCTTTCCCTCCTTTGAGTGGCAGGGTAAGTGTGGGTTTTCTGAGAAGAGAGCCCCACATACTTGGTGACACTGTGCATGGTCTTAAAGTGTTACCCAACTTGCTTCAGTTTTCTCAGTTTAAAAGAGGAACATAACTAGAAGGCAAAAGCTGAGTGAAATCAGTTTCTAAATTGCTTGTCTCCCCCATCAGGGAAAACTAGCCCTCCTTAATAAAGTGTTATTCTGCAGCTAATACGTTTGGCCTTCAGAGTGTATCTTTACTAGCCACACGTGAAGCAAGGATGGGATGGCTGTGCAAGCTGAGGACCAGTAGAATTGTTACTGTCACCCACAATTTTAATCTGGTTTCATCCGTATTGTTTGAGAACATGTGGAAACCTTTTATTTCTGGATGTCCATCTTGTGCCCTGAGAGCGAGGAGGGAATACTCACTGACACTGTTCCCCCCTGTGAGGACAGGGAAGGCCCCATCCTGAGGCAACACTGCAGTGTTTGTTCTCTGGTGGGGCACAGGAGACAGGCTCGGGGGGAAAAGTCCTCACTTCGCCTCTTGACCCTTAGTCATTTCACCTCCTGGATCCTCACTTTCTTTTGTCAGTTTCATTATCTGTAAAATGGGGGTCACAAGGTTCCTTGCTGCACAGAGTTGTTTGCAGGCCTGATGACTTTGGGGGTAAAGCCTTACCACCCAGCCCAGCACATATGTAAGGACCCCACACTTCTGAAAGGTTGATGAATTAAAATCCTCTTTTTTGCAGAGGCCTCAACCTGTGTGTCTCTTGGAAGTTCTTCCCTGAGTGGCCCATCCATTCACTGTCCCTCCGCTGCTGTCTGCATCGGCATCCTCCCAGGCCTGGGCGCCTACTCTGGGAGCAGCGACTCTGAGTCCAGCTCAGACAGTGAAGGCACCATCAATGCCACAGGGAAGATCGTCTCCTCCATCTTTCGAACCAACACCTTCCTCGAGGCACCCTAGCTCCTGTCCTTCGTACAGGGAGTCCCCCTAGAATGGTCAGATTGTCTGTTCTGCCACCAGGCATTTGTATGCTCCCTCCAAAAACTCCTTTGCTGGCCCCCTGTGCACACTGTGAAACTTCTAACCTCACCTAAAAATGTGCCAGATCCACTTGTGGCCAGAACTGTGTTTGGTCTCCTTTCCAGTGTAGTACAGATGACCTGACCAAACCTGTTTCACTGCCTCTTCCTCCCTGACGTGGTAGGGTGAGTGCGGCCTGCAGAAGCTCCTCTGACACTGCCTGGAGGATCACAATGCTGGCTTGCAAAGGGTGCTGCCGGGTTCTGTTGTTTTTGGTTTTCTCTTTTTCCTTTCCCAACAGCACAGAAGGCAAGGGCAGTTGTTGTATAAGTGTTACTTAAATTTTATTGCAGACAGATACGTTGTTTGGTTCGACTGCATTGTGGAGCATGTCGAGACAAAGCTGACTGGTGGTGAAGCCAAGATTTCCCTGGAACTAAGTCCTCCGTGTGATGTTGTGTGCTAAGTAAAAATAATGAAATCTGTCTGTGGAGGATGTCAGTTGACACCAGCCTTCATTGTGAAGTTTTCCTTACTATTGACCACTCCTCTGTCCATCCAATCCCCTTTGTATAGGAATGGGCTAGTGACAAGCGAGCTTCTACTAAGATTTTTTTGTCTGCCTGGCAAGTTATTTTGTTTTTGGTTTTAAAATAAAGAATTTAGTTTATAATTCTAAACCTTTGAGAAACAAGCAGAGGTCTTATTTAACATGGCCAGAAATGAGAACCACTGTTGCATCTGTTATTGAGATGACATTTCTAGTAGCTTTTGTAATCCAAATACTGCAAACTAGGGGCCATGCCTGTGTGTTAGGACTGCTCTGCGACTCGCCCAGGCGCTTGTCTGTTTCAACTGTACTATAGTTGAGGCTTTTAACTGGTTGAAACCATTGCAAACTTAAAGGTGCTGCCTTAGGCACTTCCTTTTACTCACTGCCCCACTATACTTTCCCTTCCCACACAGCAGCTCCAAGGCCACAGGCAGCTAAGAATCTGAGGAGCTATGCTTCCTTGTCTCATACAGAGAACTGGCTCACCCCTGAGTGGGTGGGAGGAGGTGTGGAGAGGAGAGGCCATAGAGGTCGCAGGGACAGAGGTAGACATGAACGTCAGAAACAATCTGGGTGTCCTCCTGCCTTAGAAGAGTGAGCCTGTGTGGCTCTTTCCCTTGGTTCCTGCATGAACTGTTTCTGCTTCCTCAGGTGTGAGACTGAGCAAGACTTACAGAGAATGTATTGGCACTGTGGTGCAGCTGACAGGCAGAGAAGCTACTCAGTTTTAATGTGGGCAGAGAGGCTTCTGGGTCTCATCCAACCTACTTCTTTTTCCCTTCCAGTTTGGTGATACCCTGGTGCCCACTGGCAGATGGTGGCTTCCTCTCACCTGTAACTGTTGCCTCATGAATTCTGCCTTCTTTTCAAGACTTCTCAGTGCTAATTGTTCTTGACTGTCAGTATGGCTATATCGGCTCCATCCTCCCAAACAGATGCTTTGGTAACCCTCTGCCTCACTGCTTCATTGTTCCTGCGATCGTGCTGTCATGATTGCAGCACATACCCAAAGCAGTGTCAGACAGTTTCAGGAGTCAGGCCAAGGAATCAGAGTCACCATCTCTATGTGGTTTGACTTTTCCGGTGCTGTTACTATACCTCATGCCCTCCCTTGGTGTCTGGAGAAGTTGACAAAGGGTTGCTGGGATTAAAACCATACAGGAATTTCAAATCCAATAAATCTATCAGAGAAGGAGCTCTTGCTTTTCCTGTATTGTATCCTGGGCCTCCAGGTCTCTCAACACAGATTTATGCAGCTTGAGTCTTTAGAGTGGTATCTCTGTGCTCAAGAGAGTTTAAGTCCCTATGGTCCTTCCATCATAGTCTGTTGTGCCTATCAGCATAAAGCCTTGGAACTGAAACAGCCTCTGTAGCAAAGGAGGATCTGGACCTAACATCCTGTTGCTTCTGCCTACCGTTCCTGGGAACTGTGCTTGGCCCATCTTGTGCACATACACTGTGCAGATTCTGAACTTAGAGCCAGACATTCACTAGCTGTGTCACTTGGTCAAGATCCAGAAGGGCCCCAGTTTCCTCCTTGGGAAGCAGATCATTGTCTTCCTGGGGAAGGTGGAAGGAAAGAGAAAATGTAGATGAGGTGCTTGGTATGGCGCCCGGTGCTCAGTAGACAGTGGCAATCCTCATTAGTGCTGTTGCCATGGGCTCCTGCTTCTGAGCTGGGCGTCAGAGCATGCATTAATGTGGCTTTCTTGGGCTTATGGGTCACACTGGCATTCCTGAGTTGCAGCTAGAATGCTGAAATGCCAAAGGATCAGAGCTGGTTGTCACTCCACTACTAGCTTCTGGCGTATGCGTCTCTCTGCTGTTAATTGCCCTGGCACACCTGGTTCCTTGGCTCAGGTGTCCTAGCCATGAGTATGTGGCTCAGTTGTCATCTTAAGCCCCTCCAAAAAAACAAGAGCTCAGTGGCAGTGCAGAGCTATTTGGACTTGGATAGTCGTCGTCCGTGTCCCCCATCCTCCTCCATCCCCCCCACCTGCCCCATCTCCAGCCTGGTTATGCATACCAGGGTGGAATGCAAATTCTGCTCAGTGGGAGGCTAGAATCTTGGCAACACTTTTGCAGCCACAGGTTGAACACAAGAAGCCAGCTGCACATTCATTACTTAGTGGTGCTGGCAAGGGCCAGAGGTTTGCTCTCTTATCTGTTGGCGCAGTGATGTAAGGAAGAGAGAATCAGCAGTAGCAGGCAGAATGTGGTCCAGGTCCAGAGGACACGAGCTTTATGCTGTGGGATAGCCTGTCCTCTTCCTCTTTCAATAATAATCATGCACATAATCATCCCTCCTGTTGATCTCTCATTCAGTATATGATACTATGTATGTGCAAGGCAGCTTAGGGGACTTGTTTGTTACTTTAGTGGATGGTTATCTTTCATCCTGAAAAATTGTGTGAAGCAGCCTTTTTCTACATTTTATTCAGGAAGCCAGAATTCCCAGTGGCTCAGTGACTTGCCTGGCAGCTGACAGCTAGGTGACAGAATAAGAACTTTCATTGCATCTTTTAAATCTAGCTTTCTGTGACTTCAGTGAAAGTTTTAAACAAATGCCAGTACCCATGCCTCACTAGAGGAGTCTCCAGGCCAACCTGGAACCTTTCTTGTCAGGTTTCTACGTAAGACTGCCTTTCAGCCTGTTGTCCATGTGGAAGAGCCAAGCAGCAGCATCAAGGCTTGGAGTTTAAAAATGCAATACATCCTTATCTAATGTTTAGGCACATTTTCCCACCTATGGACTGAAGCCAGCCAGGAATAGAGAGCCTGCTTGACTTACCCCTGTAGTCTCAGGCAGAGGAGGTTGGGTCTCTTACCCTGTGAGGCCTGAAAGTGGCAACTGTGGCCCACACACCTGGTCTGTAGAAGTATGAACATTGGGGACAGACCCAAGTGCAAGGCACGGAGTGCCTTAATGTAGCACAATAACACCAGTCCCCGTTTACCAGCTTAGGAAATTACTCTGTGGAGTGGTAAGGAAGGTTGGAGATCTCCATGAGAAGTGGTCACCCCAACACACCCTCACAAGGGCTAATGGAAACAGGTTTAGGAGAAGGTTGCTCTTCTGGAGAGGCAGGCCTTTGATCAGTTGAACTTGACAGGTTCTCCCGGGTTGGAGACTTACCTGGATGTGCCTACTAGTGACTTCAGCTACCAAGTGAATAAACAGGCAGACTTGTGCTAATGTTTGTCTTGTAGCTGGCCAGGCAAGTGAACCAAACTGAGTCTCATGGACCTGTACTGGATTCCTGTGGCTGGCCTAGACAGTGAAGGCTCATCCACAAAACAGCATTCTGTGTGTGCCAGCAGCCCTCTGAGAGGAGTGAAGGGTATACTTTAGCTGGTTCTTGATGACTACAGTAGTCACAGACATTGAATGAAGTATTGGGGTCAAGGTGCCCCTCCCACCAGCTTAACTGGCTCCTGAGCTTGCTGGGAACCTGCAGATGGGACCTGCCTGGTTTGTGCAGACCATTAGGACAGCTGACTTGGGAGTGTGGGTGGGAACAAATGACCAATGGCAGTGCATTGGAGGAACCAAGGCCATCAGCAACTTCAGTAGAAGCCCTTGCAGAGCCTAGGTTGGTTGGTTGATTGATTGATTGATTGATTGACTATGGCTTTGCCTCAGGTAAGCCTCATACACTGTTTCAGGTGCTTCCGCGAATCTAAAGTACTAGTTAGGGGCCGTGAGATGGGCTCATCAGGTGCACCTTAGGTGGGACTGGAGATGTAGCTCAGTGGCAGAGTACTTGCCTAGCATGAACAAGACCCTGAGTTCAATTTGCAGTTCAATTTGCACTCCTGCAAAGCATTCTCTGAGGAGCTGGAAACAGTGCTTAATAGAATTGTTACCTGTTACTGATTACATGTCAGCTTGTGTCAAGGGGCTAGAATTTCAGAGGAGGTAGATGAAAGAAGAAAGGATGTTACTTATGTGCCAAAAGTGTACTAGGAGCAGAGGATAGGATGGTTCCAAGAGCGATCCTCTGGCTGCTTGCTGGGCCTGGGCCCAGAGAGGGAAATGCAGTAAAAACAGCAAGGATGGAGGTTTAACCCTAGCCCTACAAGATCCTGAGGCCAAAGAGGCTTTCACATACTATGGACAACAAGGCCTGAAAAACCCACAGGAGGACCAAGTGGGTGGCAGCTACTGCTTCTGTCTGCGGTTGGGGAGGAATGTAGGTCCTAGTGAGGCCTAAGAGGAAGAGGGAAGGGAGGAAGTGGGAGGGATTGGCTGGACCTCCCAGAGGTACTGGTGTGGGCTTGTACATTCTCATGCAAATACCAGTGTGTACGGTGTGCAACGTACTGCACCAGTTTCACTGCTGTCAGGGACTGCAGGTCCCACACAGAAGTGACCACTCCGGCTTCACAGGCTTGCTGGGTGGGTGAAAGGGATCTTCTAGTGATGTTTAACCCGTGGGGTCCCCACTGAAGGAGCTGACACAGGGACATCTGAAACTCCTTTATTACCCTGAGTATGACAAATGGGACACAGTCACAGTAAAAAAAACAGCAGGAATTGGGTGCAGGCAGTGACACAAAGTGCACCAGAGACATTCCTTTTTGCAGTTCCTTACATGGAAAAAGCCAGTTATGATTGTAAAAATTTTATTCTCTTTAATAACAATAGTAATTCCACTAAAATTATACAAAGTACATTCAATACTTAAGGGTGGCAAGGGAGGGAATGGGGAGGAAGCTGCTTTGCCGTTTGGCCTGGAAGCATCATTGCTGATTCCAGCACAGGGAGCCCAGCTGGACTGGGGGCAGGGCAGAGGTCCGGTTGTAAAAAATAAAAATGTGGATTGGTAAAAAAGGCCACCCATGAGGAAGCAGGGTGAGCATGCACGTTCCTGGGGAGGGCGGCATGCTGCTGCTGCTGCTGCTGCTGCTGCTGCTGGGCCGGGGCTCAGGCGGGCTCCAAGTTGGTGGGGGGCAGGTTTTTATGCTTGAAATACTGTACTACCTGTTGAGGCAGTTCCGCTAGCACAGCTTTGGCCAGAGTCTCTTTTGCTGCCTGCAGGGTCCAAGGTAGGGTAGGAAGGAGAGAGAACAAAGATTAGTGAACAGAAGTTGGGAGACGCTTGGTGCCCAGAGATCTGTAACAGCAGGAGCCACAGAGGTCAAACTTTGGTCTAATGGGATGGACACTCTAAAAAATGAATGGCTCTCACCCCTGCCTGTGCCTGAATCTCATTGTCAGCATTGTCTTCCTTGACATTCAGTAGAATTCACCCTGCGCACTGGAGATGTCTGGGAATAGCATTAGGTTGAATTTGCCTGTGGGAGGCCTTTTGAGAGAGGTGCTGCGCAGCCTACTCAACTGCCAAGCGTTTCCTGAGCACCTCCATGGCTAGAGACGCGGGCCGTGACTGGTTCACTGCTGAAGGGCCAGGCTCGCAGAGGCACTCAGCCGTATCCCATGTAAGAGTGGGTGAGCGATGCCAGCAAAGTTCAGAAGAAGGAGCCATTGCCAGCAAATCTCAAAGATACTGGGTAGAGATGTGAGGACCACACTCCCCAAATTTAAGGCACAGCACTCTGGAGAGGCCCTTCTGCCAAGGGATCTAAGGACCAAGAGGTCACATGGAACCTCTGGTCAGATGAGAGTTGGGGCCAAGATGGCCATGGAGTAGATGTGGGGTCAGTGCACATAAGGTGAGAGCCACCTCCAGGAACAGGGTGCACTGCCCATTCCCCTTGCCAAGAACTTATGGAAGAGGAGGCCGACCTAAAGCCAGTCCTTTCCATCTACAAATGAGGAGCTGGCTACGATGTAACAGCAGGAAAACCTGTCCTCTGCTAGGACCTTTCCTCCAGCCCCTGCGTTTGCCTTGAATGCTTTGCTCCACAAGGACAGCTCCTCATTCAGGACCCCTGCCAAAGGGCAGGTCCTCCAGCGCCCCTGCTGGGAGCCCTAGTCGGGGCAGGTTCCTGGCCTACATTTGCTTGGCCTATGGAAGCCAACAGGAGGCCTGGCACAGCACCACACATAGCACCCCATGACTCCTCAGGGAGTTCCCAGTGTTGAGGAAGAGTGTAAGGTTAGGCCAGTCAGTTCTAAGACATCCTGGGCTGGGAACCATGGGTGCCAGGGCCCCGGAACCACCTCTCTGGCTCAGGCTCCCACTCACATTTCGGAACTCTCGAAAGGGCACGAACTGCACAATGTCGCGGGCTGCTTCCTCGCCAGTATAGGAGCGAAGCCTGCGGCTGTCCCCGTCTAGGAACTCCATGGCAGCAAAGTCAGCATTGCCCACGCCCACAATGATGATAGACATGGGCAGCTTGGAAGCCTGCACCACGGCGTGCCGCGTCTCCTCCATGTCGCTGATGACGCCATCCGTGATGATGAGCAGGATGAAATATTGCTGCAGGGGGCAGTCAGTGGGGCATTCAGCAAGGCCCTGATGTCCCCGGACCTCCTTTTCCCTTCCCCTGCTTCCCAATCCTCTGGCTCCTGGGAGGAAGGTAGCAGGCAAGTCCCAGGCTCCCACCCTATTGGCCCAGTGACAGCCAGAAGCACAGAGTACTCCTGCCTGCCTGCCACCTTTGACTCCCTTGTTCTGCCTGCCGCTATGCCATGGGACTCTGGGCCACTGGCCTAACTCACTGCTGCTGTTTCCTCCTCTGCACTTTGGGGTTGCTGCTCAAAGAAATGCCATGCTGGAGTCAGGAGAGGTAATTCTACTAGTGAGGCAGCAGGATTACAAGTCCAAGCCCAATCTGGGGTGGACTTTATAAAAGGGCCGGGATGTTTCTTGGTAGGATGCTTGCCTAGCATGCTTAAGGTCCTTTAAGTCCCCCCACAAAATACCAGACACACACAAGAAAAAAAATACCATGTCTGGCACAGTGGCTGTCAGCTGCACTCCCAACAGGCTCTGGCTTATACAGAAAGCCTTATTTTGGCTGACGCACTGGGGCAATCCCCTTCTGTCAGAATGTCTGCCCTCATTCATTCTCTACTTGACAAGAGCAGGGGATACCTCGAAGGGGCCAGAGCTCCCAAGAGCGTGGTACACCCTTGGTAAAGAAGTGGATGTAGGTCACATCCCAGGTGCAGTGTTGGACAGGATCATGAAATCAGGGCAACAATAGCTGGTCCAGCAGTGGTCTTTCCAGTCTAAAGGCTCCATCTAGGAGGCAGCCTCACTTTGGTACTAGTGTTTTTAATGCCATTAACATTTGCAAACCCTTCTCATCAGCAGCAGAGGGAAGGGAGACAGCTCTGAGCCTTAGAAGGCCGTGTGTTCAGTTGTACTCTCACAGCATCGTCCAGTTTGTTGTATTTGTTTTTGCCATTACCCTCTTGCATAGACTTTTTTCGTATTTATATTTATATTACATTTTTTGAGGAGGGTCTCTTTGAGACCGGGTCTCGCTATAAAGTTTTCATGCTGGCTTTGAGCTCGTTTTGTAGCCTAGGCTGGTCCTGAACACACAAAGATCCTCCTGCCCCCAACTCTAAGTGCTAAAATTACAGGCTTGTGCCACTACACCTGACCTGTTTCTTTATAAATGATGTCAGTAAACCTGGCATGGTGGTGTATGCCTGTAATCCCGGAACTTAAGAGGCTGAGGCAGGCAGGTCACTGTGAGCTCAAGGCCAGCCATGACTACATAGTTTAAAGCCAACGTGAATTACACAGCAAGACCCTGTCTCAGAATGAAATATACACATACATTAAGTCAGTAAAAAAAAATACTGGATTATTAGTATGGGTGATGGGAAGACAAAGTACAAACTGTGGCAGTTGTGGGGAGGGTGAATGACATTCAAGAAAACTCATGGGACAGAAGATCGCATGCCTGGGCTTAGCACTCCTGACTGACTGCCACCACACTGCAACCCATTACTGCTCCTAGAACCCTCTGGTCCTTTTCAGTTTTTCCTGTCCATAAAATGAAGAAGCCCTTGTGGTCCCAGGGTTCTCTGAGGGCTTCGACTTCGTAGACTGAACCTTTATGGTATCAGAGGAGAAGATGGGCCAGACTGTCAAGGTCATACAGCTAAGGAGGGCTAAGGTGACTCCAGGTCAGCCCAGACCACATTATCACCCAGCACAACCGTTTATTCCCTAGGCAACTCAGAGAAGCTACAAGCTCAGCCCCCTGGAGTGTCTTGCTTTCCTGTCTGTGCTGTGCATACAGACTGTTCAGGGAAACAGTGCAGACACAGGCCAGCCCACCCCCAGCTCCAGACAGCAGTAGTCCAGCTCTGGCACTGTGTCTTTAAGAGACCAATCCTTTTCCTGGGGACACCTGTTGCCATGGAGATGGCAGCCTGAATCCTGAAGTGGAGGGCTGTTGCTGCCATCCCCCAATCCCTGGTTTCGGAGGCCTCACAAACCTATCTAGACCCTGTCCTACCATGCACCACTGTTCCAGAGACCCTTCTTGCCTTAGGTGGCTCTCCACTATACTCATCCCACCAAAATTAGTCTAGGGCAGTACTTCTGGGGCACCCGGGCTGGCAGGAGGGAGGTGCACAGAGGCCTGGCAATGAGGTAAGAAAATGCTGGACCATAGTCTGATGGGCTCCACCAGTCAGTGGATGGGACCTATCTCCAAGGCTGTTGCAGCACCAACACGTGGTTCTACCCTCTTCATGTGGCCCTCTCCGCTCCTGGCTCCTGTTTCAGTCATGTGCTTGTGGGAGGCCAGGTTCCCTTCCTGCCTGCAGTCCCCCTCCCAGGGCTCAGGTGCAGGCAGGACCCAAGTTCCAGACAGGCCATAAGAACCACACAATGGCAGTGTTGGGGGGATACTTCCTGTCTGCCTCCCATTGAGTCCAGTTTTTAGAGTTGAGTGGTCAGACTCAGAAAGGTTGAGTGACATGTTAAGGCCCCAAAGCCAGGAAGTGGCTGTCCAGATTTAAGGCCAAGTCCAGCTGACCCCAAAGTTGGAGCTCTTTCCATGATGTCCTCTCTGCTGCCCTCTGTCATGGTTAGTCTGGCTGGGAGCCCCTCCTCTCACCCAACACCTTTGGGTCTGAGGACTGGCACAGCCAGGACAGCAGCCTACTTGGCCAGGGCAGCAATCTGGCTGTGAATCTTCACTGCTGCATGACATCCATCAGCCACGGTACCTGCACCATGTGCTCAGGTCTGGGTCTGTAGCCTGGGCAGCCTTGGCAGTACAGGTGCAGCCAATGGGCCCTGGGCATCTCTCCCAGCCAGAATTGCCTGGAGCCTCACCTATCCATTACTACCCAGGAGCCCACAGTCCAGCCCCTAGACAGATCAAAGTTAAAGTGAAAGGGGACGAATGACGGCAAATGGGGCAGGTAGGTTTGGAAGGGGCTTTGCAGGCTCTGCTGTCCCCATGCACAGTCCTGGACTACCTGACTACCCTAATGCCTTTCCTGGTTACTTCGCTCTGAGTAGGATACCCTTCCCAGACATATTTCCACTACCCATCTGAGTGTCAACTTCTGCCCCAGGCAGATGAAAACCCTTGATTCCAAGCAGCGCCAAAATTGTTTTCACCGCCAGCACTGAATCCCAGAATGGCTGTTCTGCACACCCTGCTCCCTGTGCCCTGCACACTCCCCAGGACAGCCTGTGTACTCTGCATCTCATGGACCTGGCACCCTGTTTGGAACCCAGACCCCAACCGCACGGCTATGGATTCTCCCAACTCAAATCCCAGAACATTCCAAGGATGGAGTATCTCTTGGCTCATCCCAGGGACTCTTCAAGGTTTCTAGGGCTGCAAATAGCTACTTACTCTAATGTATATAACATGTGGTTTCCATTTATAAGAAATTGACTTGGGGCTGGGGAGATAGCTCCACGGCACAAGTGCCTGCCTGGCAAGTGTAAGGTTGTGAGTTCAAACCCCGGTCCCACAAAAACAAAAAGAAAGAAACTGACTTGACCACAATAGTTTCAGGCAGGGATTGAAGAAGCTGTACTCCTCCATTAGCTCATTTGTGAGAAGTTGGCTGCCGAGGGCCCTCAGGATGGGAGTGGAAAAAAAATCCCCAGGGTGCTGGCTGCTTTATGGCTCTTCCTCTGCTGGGACAGTAGTTGCCTAGTCACCAACCAGGAATGGGTCACAAACCACAAGGCCAAAGCAGAGAAAAGGATGAAGAACCATGACACAATTCCCCTTCACCCACCCATGCCTGCTTAATACCCTCCAGCACGCCTCAATGGCTCCTCCTTGCCTTTGCAACCTCACAGCCTCTACACCACATGCCTTCCCTTCTACAGGTTACATCCACACGCCTAGCTCTCTGCTGGGGACAGTCCACATGTACATCCTCCAGGAAGCCAACTGGGAAGCACCCAAGTCTCAGTTTGGACATCACTTTTCCCTGGGCTTCACTTGGCGAGGTGCCACCTTTGTGGTCACACAACGTACTGCCATCACAGTCACATGATGATACCTCTATACAGGGTATGGGCCACACCTCGCTCACCATGCTTCCCCTGTGCTGTGCAAGCTTGCCAGGAAAGACGTGCAGTGAATGAATGGGAGCCGCAGGCCTGCCCGGAGATCCTCTACCGCCTGCTCTCCACTTCCCATAAGTGGGTGTGCATATGTCTGAGGACACAGAAGGTAAAGCACACCGAAGATTCCCCCCAAATCAAAACAGGGCTGAACAAAAGCATCCAGTAACTCCACATTCTTCCTTCTGTTGTGGGCCCCACGGCTCAGCGTCATCCAGTGCTAGCCCAAGAGGTATCCCCAGAAGACCCAGTACCCAGGTGGGCACTCACTGTGTGTCAGGTTCTGGGCTGATGACCTACCTGAAAAGGCAGGTACTGCTGCTTATGTGAGGAAATAAGTTCAGAGAGCTCTAGTTGCCTGCCCTGGCCACACAGCCAGGGAGAGGGGACACAGAATTTGAACCACTGCCGCACCCTGAGATCAGGTATACTATAATACAGGAAGTGCCGATGGTTGGCTCCTGGGCCAGAGTGGCAGGGCCAGCAGAGACCCCTGGCCCCACTCTTTGTAGCCCTGAAGTACTGGGAGATGGTCTGAGGTCATACAGCCTGGGTGGATGACAGAAGGGGCATGAAGCTGGGAGCAGCAGAGAAGTAAAAAAGGCAGCTTGGATGACCAGAGGACTGGACCAGATGTCTCATGCTTGGGCCTCGGGTCCTTTTGCTCAGAGGCAGGCCACGTTCTGCTTTCCAGAAGGCCCTCAGCAGCTGTTCCCCAGAACACAAAACTCTGTGCCATGTGTGGTGGTGCTTGCCTATACTGCCAGCTACTCTGGAGGCTGTGGTTTGGGGACTGAAAATTCAAGACCACTCCAGGCAACTTATCGAGACCGTCAAAATAAAATTAAAAGGGTGGGGAAGGGCTGGGGATATAGTTCAGTGGCATAAGCACTTCCCTGGGAAGCTCAAGGTCCCAAGTTCAATGCCCAGTATTGCAAAAAATAAAATAAAATAAATAGGATAGGGAATGTAGCTCAATAGTAGAGTAGCCAGCCCTGGGTTCAATCCTGAGTACTGTGGGTAGAAAAATCCTCCTTCCTGGTTTCCCTTAGAGCCCCACCCACACTCCAACCTGCGGTCTGGCAGACCTGGGCCTAGCTATTGATAAGACACCAGCTCCTGCTGGGTGTGCCTCAGGCAGGGCGGAGGCAGCAGGTGAGAGACCCTGGCACCATTGCTAGGCTGTGTTCCTGTTCTCCTCTCCATTTGTTTCTCTCAGGGAAGAAAATGCAGGCTTTGTTTTGAATCCCTTTGAGATTCTCTAAGGCTGCTTAGAGACTAGGTGGGGCTTTGGCCTGGCATCCTGATGGGAGGGTGTGGAAGCAGCGGGCGCCTCTTGCTCTGCCCTCTCCAACCTGTTTTACTCCAGGCCTCCAGGAACTAAAAAATGCTCCTCCCGGGCATTCCTGAATTACTGCTCATTTAGGGGGTCCAGACACTCCCTCCCCTTCCCAGGGGCTCACTCCTCCTATTTCACAAGAGGGAAAGAGGCCAAGAGTGAGGAAGGAACTGGTCTTGGGTCCCAGCTGCCAAGATCCAGGACTGCAGCCGATGGGTCGGTCACACCCCCACTGCAGAGGAGACAGCACCCCCCCCCCCCCCCCCCCCCCCCCCCCC
>PVKN010001027.1:0-34792 GCA_004027915.1 Capromys pilorides | reverse complement strand
GATGGCCCTGGGCTCATGGTGAGAGACAGCAGGAGCCATGACAAAGAACAGATGGAGAAAGCCTGGATATTTTGGAGTGCAGTGAAAAGCCCCAGCGTCCTTTCCCTTTCACTGGGCGTGGAAACCAAGGCAGGGGCTGGGTTTTGTTGGGTTCTCTCCAGGGGTGGCAGCCAGGAGGGAAATGGACTGAAGTTTCCTTGGCCCAGACTAAAATCTATCACCTCAGAGTGAGGTGCCCACCATGCAACTTGAGCCTGGAGACAGGGCTGGGCAGTCCTTCTTGTAGGACTTGCTGGTCAGTCAGACCAGTCACATCCTTCGAGTCAGGAGAGGGCAGAGGTGAAGTCAGAGGCCACCCTCAGGGGAGGGGAAGAAGATCCGAAGAAGTCCTCAACTCAAGCTGCAGAGTGAGACCAGGGCCACTCATGAGGGTGAGGTGAGGGTGCTGGGGATACCAGGAATTGTCCCTTGAAATAGAATCCAGCTGCCATGTCTCATCCATGGCAGCCTCAGCAGGCCACCACAGCCCTGGCCTCATGACTGAGCACTGCGCAGGGCCATTTAGCTCTGTAACCCTCTGTGCAAGGCAGGGGCTGCTCTGCTTGGACCCAGGTGGTCTGAGAGGGACTGTCTCCTAGTTCCTATCTGTCCTGGGAGCAGCAAGTACCTCATCCTAGGGAGGCCTCCCTGTTTCCCGCTAAGCATATATGAAACTGCCTCCTGTGTGTGGGCTCTGGGAAGCTGGGACCCCGCCAGCTGAGCTTGGTCCATCCATGTTACTAAACAGGTAAACTGAGGCATCATCATCTCTAGGCTTTTGGAACCAAGGGAAGGTGGAACATCCCCCTTGCCAGCCCTGAAAGGGCAGGAGGATATAAAATACAGACCCCAGCCCAGCCCTCCTTTGTGTCAGGCAGGTGCCGAGCCACAGCCAGCCCCATGCCTGAGCCACCTACTCACCGTGGCTGTCTGCTGCTGAGTGGCCTGAGCCGCGAACCGGGCCACGTGATTGACAATGGGGGAGAAATTGGTAGGGCCATAGAAGCGGATATGAGGCAGGCAGGCTGAGTATGCCTGGGCGATGCCGTCCACACCTAGCTCGGAAAAGAAGAGACTATGTCAGGCCACTGCCCTCTGGCCCTGCACCTCCTGCTCCTACCTCACTGCTGCTGAGGTACTGCTGGGGAGACTGGAAGCCCCCAGGGCAGGGCAGGCTGGTAAAAAATCCCAAACCCCTAGTGTAAAGTTACACAGTCCTGAGCTGGAATCCTGCTCCGGCCACCTCCTGCCTGTGGGTCCTGTCTCCTTGTCTGTCAGTGGCACTGATAACTTACACGTGCTTGGGTGATTAGCAAAGCCTGCCGTGAATGGGAAGCCATGTGACATCCACTCTGGATACTCTCCAGTGTTGGCTGGGCTGGGGACACACTTCAGTGCTCAACAGTAGCTGCTACTGTGTTACTTCATTTGATCCTAATACACCCTCAAGACAGCCCTACCTTACTCCCACTGCACTTGGGCCTGCAGTGGTGCACTGCGATGGCCCTGGGCTCCTGCCTGGGAGGCCTCTGACCAGGGCAGAAGTTGCTCGCCTTACTTGACAAAGTCTCTGGAGACCAACCCCAAACCAGACAGACCCCTGCAGGAGCACAAGGCCACATGTCTAGATGTCTGTGTTTTCAAGTCACAGCAATGTCCCCAAGCTGGAAATCCTCCAGGGATTTCCTTTCTGAGGACAAATCTGGCCTGGCTTTGGGGATCCTGAGGGAAGGTAAACGCTGTTGCCCAAGCCATATCCTAGGCTGGAGGGGCCCAGGATAGTGGGGCCTCTTCCATACCTACCTGGATCTCTACCCTTCTCCATTCCGGTTGCTACAATGTCCCTGGGAGGCTCAGCAGTCCTCAGAAGCCTGGGGTGCGGTGAACACCCATCCCACTCACTGTCTACCCCTGCCTCTACATTCCAAGGCTTTTCATGAAGGGCTGGAGGGCAGGTTGGGCCTTCCAATAGGGGACCAATGTGGGAGAGATGTGCGATGTGTCCTCCTCCTAGCTCACATGGCCTTCCTGTCATATATTTCCTGTCATTCTCACCTGGACACTCAGGGAAGTAAGGCAAGCAGGGCTCACAGCCACTGAGGCAGGTAAGACACAAAATCTCACAGAGGTGCAGTGACCTTTGTAAAGGCCTGCAGCCAGGAAAGGACAGAAGCTGTCCTTGAACCCAGTACTGTCTGACTCCAAAGTCTAGCTCATCCCCATCTGTCATTCTAAACAAGTGTGACAGAGAGGACTATCAGGAAAGGACAGAAACCTGCACCCTGCCTCCTTTACCCAGAGAGACAGCCAGGTCATTGTGTACTCGGGGCAGACACAGGCAGGTTGCACTCACCTGAACAGAAGGGGTTAGTGGGGTTGAAGTTGATAGCAAATTCATGAGAGACCTGAAATGCAAAGGACATGCTGAGTTAGTCTCTGGCCCAAACCTGGCCTAGGTTGTCTCTGCTGCCAGGTCAAGGCCCTTTGGAGGCCACCTGGCTTCTTACCCTGCCTGCCCCACCCCAGATCTAGGTTGCTGATCCTCCACATCAGCTTCTGTCTCCACCTCCAACTCCAAGGCTACCTCTCAGACGCCTTCATCCCCTATGGTGAAACAGAGCCCCGTATCACACTGGGCTGCTGTAAGCAGGCAATCTCCTGTGGACTGTGGGGCTGCAGAGCACTAGGAAATACCCCTCTACTCCACGGCCACTGTGTGAGGGTCACAGTTAGAGGCCACTTGCTGGGGCTTTCCAGACCTTAGCAGAAAGCAAGGGACTTGGGAAAAAGCCTCCCTCACACAGCCACCTGGTATTAGTGACACTGACCCCTCAGACCTGGACTAGGGTCTAGTGGTCTAGGAACAGAGCTAATGGGAGCAGGCAGAGAAATCACGTGAAGCTGTGGCAGTTTCCTAAGGGATGGGTTCTTCGTCTCTGCTTTATGTTCCCACCCCATCCTACTGGGTCATAAAGACTCCAGAGCCAAAAGGCCACTAGCTGGGCTGGATCCCAATTCCACTCCGCCAACAAATTATATGCCACCTATTATATGCCAGCAGCCAGTGCCTTCCCTTAGAGGCCACAAGCAAATCACAGGGCTGTGAGAACAACACCTAGAGCAGGGAGTAGCCCTATGAGCAGTCAGGGATTCCAGAAGTAGTGGGGAAACCCAGTGAAAGGGCCAGCTAACAGGGCACAGACCACATGCAAAGTGCGAGGGTATGGAGGAGCAAGGCTAGTCAGAATGCCAGGGGAGGGCTGGGCCTGGCCGGCTCCCAGCATGGCAGGTGGGACAGAGCATCTGCCTTCTCCTAGCCCAGCTCCAGTGAGCGCTTGGCTGGGCCAAGCTGCAACCTCCTCAGTGTTGCCCTATGACATTTCCAAGGAGGCTTTTGCTCAGAAAACATCTCATTTGGCGAGTTCTTTGAAAGCTGGCTGGTGTCCTAGCAACAGGCTCGTGCTGGGCCTAGCAGCACAGCATGCCCTGCCCCCCACGTAGCATCCCTGTGCTTACCCAGAGGCTGGCTCAGGTCCCACAGGACCGAGCCTCACATTGCTCAAAGCCAGGTGCCCACTCAGAGCCACTCTGCAATTCTAGGTGCCAAATGGCCTCCCACAGAAAACAGGAGGCAAACGCTCATTCTGTCAATGGGATGTGGCTCAGCAGGGCAGACAAGGGGGCACTTCCAAACACATGTGCAGACTCAGGAGCCCCCTGTGCTCACCCCAGCCCGCTGCTCATCAGGAGGCAATTCATCTAGGAGGGATCCTCTGCATCTAGCTGGCCCCCTGGAATCCAGGCCCCCATGGTGAAGGTGAAATCGCATTGGGCTCTGAGCCTGGGCTTTTTCACCTGTAAAATGTGACAGTACTGCCTTTCTCTGACTGCGGTGGCTCCAGCTTTCTGGTCTGTCTCACTGAATGCCTGCTCTGGGTCACCTGACACCCCTCTTCTGGTTCTAAGCCTCCTGCATCAGGTCCACGGCACCCACGCCCAGAAGACCCCTCTTCGTTACCACCTCCCCCTCCTGCCTCCTTCCCAGCCGACTGCCTGCATGGCCTCTCCTCCTCCAGCACACTCACCACCTCCGTGCTCTGTGCAAGCCCTTGCCCGCCCTGCCAGGCCTCTGCCATGGCGACTCCTCCTTGAGGCCAAGGAAGTGATGGGTGCCTTCGGGGAGCTGCTGACCATGCCCCCCTCGTGGAAACAAGATGAAATGGGCAACAGCAGGGCCTATACCTCATCAGCTTTGGGTGAGAATCAAACAAAGCCAGCAAGGCGGGTGGCACTCTGGGCAGGACATTCTAAGGGCCCAGCATTGCTCCACCTTCTGGACCTTCTGCACCACGCCACCTCCCCAGTTTCTTCACTGCCCCAGCCAGGCGGCTGCAGTCCTGCTTCCTGTGCTGGTTCTGCTCACCATGGCTTCTCAGCCTTGCCCACCGGCATTCTTGTCATCAGCCCAGGCAGCCCAGCATCCACTCCTGTCCAGTGCTTTCTGACCCAGAGCCTCCACATCACCACCTGCTCTGACCAGCCCAGCCCAGCCTAGTCCTTACCCCAGGGGGTAACACCAGCCCCCAACACCCAGCTGGAAGTCTGGTGGCCTCTTTGACCTGCATCCACTCAGTCCCCCAGCCATCCTGTTGACTACCCAAGTCTCCCTGCCACCTTCCGTTCTCTTCATCCCCACCGCGTCCCACTCACCCTCATCCCTTCCATACACCAACTGGATTATGGCTCCGTGTGGTCTCCACTGCTCATCAATACCCCAGTATCTCTCTATCCTGAGCATCTTCAGTGGAGATCCAGTTACTCACTGGCCCCTGGGGCTCCCTCTGCCTTAAGCGCACCCCCTGCCCCACTGTCACTCAAGTTACTCTGCAAATGCCTGCTTCCCCTCTTGGCTAGTCCCTACCTCCTTTGGAAAGCCTTCCCTGATGTTCCAGGCTCAGTCAGGCCCCCTCTCCTGGGCTTCCCCCAGGCCTGTGATGCTACATTTCAGCACCTGAACCCTGCCTGTCCTTAGGGCACTGGACTGGGCACACAAGGCCCTGTTCAGTTTGACTTTCAGATAATACCAAGCACTTTTTTTGCTACAGTCTGGTATATGCCTCATGCAATATTCAGCACAAATTTATGGTTTAAAACATCATTGTGATTTTTTTGTTTTTTTGAGGGGCAGCTGAGACAGGTTTTTGCTATGTAATTCACACTGTTTTGAACTCACTACGTAGCCCAGACTGGCCTCTAACTCATAGCAATCCTCCTGCCTCAGCTGCCTGAGTACTAGGGTTATAGGAATGTGACACCAAAACTGGCTTCACTGTGATGTAAAATTCAGAGTCCCTGGGTGTCCTGAACTGTTTTCTAAATCTGCCTTCCCTATCTGATTTTCCTTCTGCATAGCAGAAAGAGCAGAGGGCACACGTGCTGCTGCCCCAGTCAGGTTACCGGGCACTGAGGAGCAGCTGAGACTGAAGCTGGCAGTGCACTTGGCTCCCTGTAAGACCTCCCAGGTCCACCAGAGAGACCACACACACACACGCCATACAACCAGGAGCAACCAAGGCAGCTTTACTCGCCTTCCAGTCTGGGGGTAGCTGGGCTCCAAATCCCAGAGCCGGAAACATCTTGTCACTAATTAGAGAGGAGAAAAGAACACCATGTCACATCTGGGCACTGCCCCTTGTCCACTGCTACCCCCCACCCAGGGGACCTTCCTGCCCTGCACACCTCTGGGGACAGAAGGACAAGCTCATCACATCTAGAGAAAACTAGGATATTCTGTCTGTAAAGCCCAAACCCACCTCTGGGTACTGGATGAGCACCTGGCCATAGCAGACATTGCTAATCAATAACAGCACTTCTATTTTTTTTTTTTTTTTTCCTTTTTTGGTTCAGCCTGCCTGAGGGTGGGGCTGGCACAGCATGTGGTGCTGGGGATCCAACAGTGGTCCCTGCTGTTGCCTAAGCTTGCCTAAGCAGGCACTTTAGACCGCTGAGCTATCTCGAATAACAGCACTTCTAAACATGGGTCGTGGTATAGTTTCTAGGTCCTTCTAAAACCAAGGTCCCAGCCAGCTACAAAACCAACTTCATCATGGAAGTCAAGTGTCTCCCCACCTCCTGTTCGTGGCTGGAGAAAACTCTCCTAAAATGAGAACTCTGACTTGGCACTCAAGGGCCTTCATCACTGGCCCCAGAGCCTAGCTTTTTGCCTTCTGCCTGTTGGTTCCGCAGTGCTGGGCCCTGGCCACTGGCACTTTCTCAAATATATAGGGTGCTTTTATCTCAGTTTCAATTCTCCTATGCCTCTACCTGAAATATGTGTCATCCTTCCACTCCCCATGCAAACTCTTCATCCTTGTCAAAACGGACCTTCACTCTATGGGCTTCCCTGATCCCAGAGCTGCCCCTCTCTAGCTCCCATGGCTCCTCCTGCCTCACATGCAAGCTGGTCTCTCAGAGCTCCCATGATTTCTTCTCCATCTTTTCTGTCCGCTGAGAGCAAGGACAGTATCTCATCTTTTCATACAGCCCACACACATTTACTGAGGATCCCTCTGGCAGCCACCAGAGGACACACCGTAGTACCCAAGGCAGAAGTAGGGGGCCCACAGAGAAAGCCATTGAAATGTGTTGGGCAGGAGGTGACTGTGGCCCAATTCAGTGTCCTGGGCTCCCAGGGCTTTGCTAAGTCCCATGCCCACAGGACGTCTTGCTGCAGAAGCCAAGGTCAGGTGGATGCTAGGGTCCTCGCTTGACCATGCACATGGGCCCTCCACCTCCCATGCGCTGCACGCTCACTGTACTCCTCTTCATGTGGCCTGAATGGACACGGGTCATCAGGCTCACTATCTTATGGAGGCTCAGTACATACGCATTCCCTGCTCTTCCCCTACCCTCTTCCTTCCCTGCAGCCTCCTGTACCCC
Organism: Capromys pilorides; assembly: GCA_004027915.1. NCBI lineage: Eukaryota > Metazoa > Chordata > Mammalia > Rodentia > Capromyidae > Capromys > Capromys pilorides. The sequence continues at coordinate 27,814 of PVKN010001027.1, read as the reverse complement.
TAATCAGAGGTCCCACAGCGTGGTCATAGGAAGAGGGTCCAACATGCTGTCTGCTCCTTCAAAGGCCCCAGTAGGAACGGGACTGTAAGGCTGGCGCATCTGGCCTCCAGCACCCTGATGGGCACATTTGGACAAATTCTCAGCTCCCACTCCCAGCTTCTACTTCCCCAGGGCTAGAAGGAGCTGCAGCAACAGTGTACAAGTCTTATCTTCTGTCTACCCCATTTCCTTACTGGTGTCTGGTGTGCAGAGGATCCAGTTTGAGTCTAGGGTTGGCACTTAAGAGCACAGCAATCAATTAGTGATGTCTGCCACAGGTAAAGGAAGAGACAAATCAGAGTGCATGCCGCAGGCTGGATATCTCTGGGCTTGCACACCTCTGGTTCCCCTCTGGCTCTGACAAGCTAAACCTCCCAGCTGAGGAGCCCAGCTGACCTTCCAAACCCCTCTCCAAACTCACCTGTCATAGTCCTGGATGATCTGTCCCACTGCCCAGATAGCTGAAAGGTATTCGTTGGTGCCCATGGGGTTGATGTAGTGCAAAGATGAAGGGTCTAGGGGATTCCCATTGGAAGCTGTGAAGTCTATTCCAACCTGCAGAGTGGGAGTTTTGGGTTGGGAAACCCAGAGTGGCCACTGATCTTAGCTCCCTGTCCCACCCCCAGGAATAGGGAACCCCAGTGGGACCTGAGAAGCCCACTCGCCTCCCAGGTCTACTTCCCAATAACATGATCTGAAACCTAGAATCTGACTGCCTTACCGTGTCACTCTGCTCTAAAACCATCCATGGCTCCCTGTTGCCTAAGCAGAAAGCCCAGTGTCTAAATACAATACTTAACTAATGCACAGCCGAAGATCCCCTTTTCTCCCCAGCCCAAGCCATCACCCTGTGGTCCCTTGGCTAAGGACTGGAGACCCAGGCTTCCTGGCAGGACTGTGCCCATCCCTGCAGTCATCTCTGGCACAGAAGAGCTCAGTGTACATTTGCCAAACGAACAACCTAGCCCCTCTCTAGCCAGGAGGCCTGGGAAGGCCTCACCTCTCTGCAGAGGAGGCGGCAGAGGACAGGGTGGGGTTAGAGATCAGCAAGGCCAATCCCAATTCTGTGGTCCTACAAGGTCCCCAGCTCCATGAATCCACTGGTGACAGCAGGAGTTGACAGGAAAGGTGGGTGTAGCAGGCATCTATGGCTTTGCTTCTCTGGCCCTGAGGACATAGGAGGGCAAGAGCCCAAGTGAGCCACCCAGAGTGTGTGGATGGGGCATGGACTCTGGGCTACAGGCAAGGTGGCACTTCATTCTGGGGACAGTGACCACTGTTCCTCACCAGAGGGTGCATGTCACAGAGGCCAGATGGGAAAGAAAACACAGGAAGTGCCCAAACATACCATATGCACAGGCCGGTAGGGAAGGGACAAACAGATAAGTGCAAGTGTGCAGGATGGCTTCTGAGAGGGCAAGTGTCTGACAACAGAGTCCAATCAGGGAAGGTCTGCCTGAGGAGCTGGCACAGAACCTAGGGAGCCAGGAGGACAGACAGGTATGGTGTGGCTGGAGGGAGTGGCAAGGGGGACCTGGTCACAGACACGGCAGTGGGGTCAGAGGAGGGAAGGCTAGGCCCAGAGGGGAGGACCTGACTTTTCCTCTCTGTGGCAAGGTGCAGCTAGGACCTGTGGGAGCTATGTCGCTGTGTCCTGACTGGCATCAGCCACAGCAAATCACCTATGGCCTCTACACCGCAGCCAAACACTCTTGTCTCACAGAAGTTCTTCCTGCAGCCAACCCCAAGCCCTTCCTGCAGAGGCACTGGCCCAGGCCCTCGGACAGTTGGGGTGGGGGCAGGCTTACGGTGAACATGAGCTGGCAGCCTCCCAGGATGTAGTCAAGGAAGGAGTAGTCTCGGTGTATCTGGAAGAATCGGGGGGAGTCAGTGGTGCCCTGGTCCAGGAGGAATTGTTGCTCTGGGTCTTGAAGTCTAAAACCCAAGTCTCTCCATCACAAAGCCCTCAGAGAAACGGTGCCCAGTGAGTGGGACACACCCCCCCCCTCTAGCCTTTACTACCTCTCTCTCTTTGTCTCTCTGCCTGTCTCTGTCTCTTGTCTGTCTGTCTGTCTGTCTGTCTGTCTCTCTCTCTCTCTCTCTCTTTCTCTCTCTCTCTCTCTCTCTCTCACACACACACACACACACACACACTGGCCTTCACTGTCTCCACCTATATATAACTGGCTTCCTCCAGAACTGAATAAGGCTGTTAAACACTATTTGTTTTGTAGGCCTTGCATCCTGGCAAAGCACACTGCCCTTTCAGTTTCAGCAGAGCCAAAATAAGTGTATTTAAGTTAATTTTAAAAATGAAGGACAGCTGAATGGAAAAAATAAGTAAAGCCACAAATCCCCCAAAGAATGTGTGTGATGGAGGTTTCAGAAACAAGGGCCTAAATTGTGCTTGACCCACTCACAGTGCTGGTCTCTCCCCTGGAGGATGGGCATGTTAACAAGGTCTAGTGTGTAAAGGTCACTTGCCGCAGCGTCACTGCAGGTCCACACAACCCCAGGCCGCCACCCAGGCCCCAAAAGTAGAGGCCTGGAGCCAGGATCACCACACATAGAGAACGACCTAAGACTCGTTCTTGTCCGGTCTCAAGCAGCCTTCCCCATTCCACCAGCCCACAAGCCAGCCTCTGCTGTGGAGAGTCATCCCTCCATAGAATGGGGTCACAGCCACTGAGCCCTCACTGAGGCCAAGGCAGAGGAGCCTCTGTGGACAGCTTTGCCCACTGCCCAGCGTGAAGCAAATGAGCCACTAGCATGGACTGGGGTGGCTCCTGTGGACCTCAATAGGAGAGGCCCAGGCAGCCGCTGCAAGCTCTTGGCTTCCACACAGGCAAGTGGCGTGAGGCTGGCGCTCCACAACGAGACCTTGGCAACACCCGGCTTCCACGTGACGGGCCTGCGACCCACAGAGCAGAAGTTCATAAGGTCACAGAGCCAGGCTACGCTGGAGGCAGGAGCTGAACTCTGGCCTTGCTGGCTCCAGACCCAGAGCTCTGTGCACCCTCTGCACTGGTGCCCTGTATGGCTTCAAATCTCTGGCTCTGCCCTGCTGTCGGCTCACCTTGCAGGAACGGAAGATGATGATGCCTGAGTTCTTGTAGTTCTTCTTCTTCCTCTGCTTCTTAGGGTTGATGCACTCCAACTCCAGCTGAGAGCCAGGAGCAAAAATGGAGCCTCAGTGAGGGGTTCTGGGGACAAATGCTCCCCATAGCCTGAGACCCCTCCACAGCCTTGGCATAAAGCAGATGCATTCCCCAGGAATCTGTGTAGATGCCACTTAGGAGCATCCTGAACTGCTCCAGTGTTAGTGACAGCTCCACACCCCTCTCTAGAGGAGCATGCTATCTGTGTCATCATCTCACCTGAATCCTCCACCCCCCACTCAGCCTGACACAAGGCTCTCTACCCATCCCCCAACCCCTGTCAAGGTGTTGGGGATCCCATCTCACCGGAACGCCATCGCGGGCCTCACACATCTGTGACACCGATGTCTGGAATTCGCCGATGAAGTCATGGCCTCCATCATTGTCATAGTCATAGCACATGACCTGGGATGGGTCCGGCATGGTCACTCCAAAGCTGTCCCCAAAAGGTACTTTCCTGCCCCTTTACATCTTTGAGCAAAATCCTCCTGCCCCAATCCTCGGTGCAGGTGTTCCTCCCCCAGCACCCACCTAGCTGGCTCCAGATTTGCCTGCTACAGGGAGTCCCCCATGTCTTCAGAAGAGGAGCATGTCCACCCAGGAACAGAGACAGGGTTCACCAAGGTAGGAGGCTGCCTCGGCACACACGTGAGAGCTGGCTCCTCCTGCCGAGCCTGGGACTCACCTGGCTGTGGGCCATGGCCTTGCGGCCTCTCTAGCCAATCCCACCCCAGATACACACAGGACCCTGCCTTACATGCTCTCTAACTCTGCTGCCTGGCACCACTAGGAGGAAGGCAGGCATTATGGTGTCCACCCTACCAACAGATGGGAAACAAGAGGCCCTGAGAGAAAAGCACAGCAGGACTAGAAGCCAGGTTCCCTAGAAGGTAACCTAGGGATACGTGCCCTAACTAGCTATCTATCCCTCACCCCACCTGCTCATAGACCTAGCCCCCAGGACTCAGGGCTTCCAGTCCTGTGCTCCCTGTGGCATTACTCCAGCAAAATGAGATTGTTTCTGAAGTCTTCCCACATTCACAATCCTAGCTAGTAGCTCTGTAACCCTCTAGGAAGGGTGGCAAGATTCAGAGTGGGAACTCAGAGGGGGGGACCCTGTGCAGGTCCTCAAAGGGTCATGAAGACCTTGGACAAGGACTCTGTCTTAGTAAGAAAGAGCTCTGACAAGTTGCCCCAGGCTCCCTGGGGAGGCTGGAGCTGGGAGGTGGGGGGATGGTGGGGGGCTGGCCCTGGAGACCCTCACCTGGATGGGCTTGTCCATGTCTCCATCGCACAAGGACACCAACGGCACAGTGAATGGTTTCCACACAGGGTCCAGCGTGTACTTGATCACCTATGAACCAGTAAAGGGCAGCTCTGGGCTCGGGCCAAACCATGGAGGATGGATAACATGAAGACCCACAGCCATACTTTCAGGGACAGAGCTGGGTATCCCTGCTACCCTTCACGGTGACAAGTGCATGGCTGGGACTACACAGCCTGGCCCGAGCTGGCAAGGGTGGTTAGATGGCAGATCCCATATACCAACCTCAGTCCTGTGGACCAGCATCCATTTGCCATCGTCCCCTGGCTTGTAAAACTCAAGAAATGGGTCTGACTTCCCGAAGAGGTCCTGGGAAACAGGAGGACAAGGGTGAGGGACGTGACCCTGATGCAGGGGGCTGGAGTGAGGCAGAGTGGGAGCTGCACATGCAGCCAGCCGAGTTCCTCCTGCATCAGTCCCTGCAAGGCAAGTCAGAGGCCCTTCCAGCTATAGCCCATAGGACCAGTGACCCCCTGGAACTTCTCCAAGAAAAGGCTGCCAGAGCTGTGATCAGAGACCTTAAGACCTAGAGCCTGGTGCTAGAGCTATAGTATCTATCATAGGGCAGCACTTCACAAGGTTGCCTGCTTGGGCTGGGGTGCAGCACACAAGTAGAGCTCTCGCCTGGTATATGAAAGTCTGAGCCCATCCCCATCCTCAGCACCAAAACCCAAGGCTAAAACCAGGCCAGGGATACAGCTCAGTGGTACAGAGCCTGCCTGGCAAGCACCAGATCCTGAGTTTGATTCCTGGTACCAAATACAAACACTTAAGAGTACTGCTGCTTGTACATTTAGTATAGGGCCTACAGGGTCTCACTGCACAGATTGGAACACATAGTTCTCCTCCTGTTTTTAGCCTCCTAAGTACTGGAATTATAGGTGCATGCCACCATGCCCAGTCTCAATCACCGTCTCAGTGCGCCCCAGGGGCAGGACCGGCACAGCACACTGGGGATCGAACCCTGGCCCCTGCATCTGCCTAAGCAGGTGCTTTAGTCTGCTGAGGTATCTGGCCGGCCCTATGACTATATTATTGAGACTCTGGAAATCTAAGTCCATCCTATTTCTAAAGGGATATGACAGCCTTTAGAAATTCATTTAAGTTTTTAAAAAGTGGCAGAGAAGTTATCTACAAGTAAAGGGCCTGGAAAGTAAAATAAGACTGCGTGTGAGACAGTAACTATCAAGGGAACGAGCAAATTGGAGAAGGGAGGCCACCCAAGGCCACTGCCATCTCTGGAAGTTCTCACAGAGGTGATGCAGAGACAGGCTTGATGCAGGGAGGGCGCTGCAAGGATACACAAGGAAGAAGGTCACAGGCAGAGGAAGCAAGAGGTTCAGAGGTCCTGACACGGAGGCGCCTGGCTTAACCTGGGGACAACAGGCTGAGGGTGTGGCTCAGGGGCAGAGCACCTGCCCCAGGTGGGAGGCCCTGGGTTCTAGTTCCACTCTGCAAAAATAAAGAAGCACAGGTACAGTCAGGAGGCTGGGTGGTGGGAGCAGTGTGATGGAGAGAGGAAGGGGTGAGGCCCGGGATCAGGGCACTGAGGGCACTGGGGCAGAGAGGAGCTGGTAGAGGATGGTGAGAACACTGGAATTTATATCAAGTGATGTGGCCACTGCAATGGGTGCATTTCCGGCTGTGGCTTGAGTGCCTCTATGTGATGGGAAGCTTACTTCTTCCTTGGTAATGCAGTGCTAATTTGGTGGCCAGAGAGCTGGGCAGGGGAGGGGCACCACCCTGCCAGAAAGCCTCTCCCCTTGCCAACTTACCTTCTTGTCCAGTTTCCTGCCTGCCAGGCTCAGCGTGATGACTCGGTTGTCTGACAGCTCCTGGGCGGCAATCTGTAAGGTCCAGGGCCACAAGGGGAGACTCACTCCTTCTACTTACCCTGCCACTGTCCCCTGTGCCCAGGACCTAACTACAGGGTTGGGATAGTGAAGGAGGCACAGGGTGTTGCCAGGTGACCTCAGATAAGTCTCTTATCTTCTTTGAACCTGTTTCCATCTTCTGGAAAATGAGAGGCACAACCCATCTGGATATGAGGCATCAACAAATGACCCACTGTGGCTCCGGAGAGGGGACATAGGTGGTGGTGATGACACAGGGCTAGGACGTGGTTTGGGAGTTTCTGAACCACAAGGAGAGGCCTCAGGACAGGGAGCGGAACGATAGGGCTCCTCCTGCCCTTGCCAACTCTGGAGGGCTCAGAACACCAACACAGCCACTTCACGGTGCCCCTGGGGAGGAAGGCGGGGAGCCGCCCAAGCTCCCCCTGCTGTCTCAGAGGCTCCCAGAGGTCCTCTGTGCTCCATCCTTCCCCACAGTCCTCAGACCCAGCCCAGCCAGGAAGGCCCAGCTGTTGATCTGAGCCTACTGAGAAGCCTCTCCGGCCCTCTCACTCCTTCCCTTTCCATGGAGAGCCAGGAAGCCATTGAGACCCCTGGTACTCAGTCAGGCTGGGTCCTTCGCACTGAGGCTTCCTCTGTGACCCTGTAGGCCTCTAGGATGGCCCGGCCCTGCCCATCCCATCCTGTCAGCTCCATGGCCCAGCTCTCTCTAGGTTGCCCTTTTTTTTGTTCCTCTCCTCCAGCTGGGTCTTGCCCAACCACAGTATGGAGCAGGCCACCATTGTCCAGAGGAGGGCACTGAGACCCACACTAGAGGGGACTAGAAATGCTGGGGCTGCATGTTACATACCTGGCTAGAGCATGTTTCTCTAAGTCAGCTTTCAGTGTGGGGAAGCAAGCCTTTGAAAGCCATAAGACAGGCTGATTTTGAACACCCAGAGGTAGAGGGGAAGAAGCAGGCAATCCAGGAGCCAGCAGCATTGTGGGCAAGGGGTCTGGGGAGTGGTCAGGGCGCTATAAATCAGTATAGCCTGAGCCCAGGGCATTTGAGTAAAACAGTAAGGAACTGGGATAGTAAAGGAAAGTGAGGAGTCGTGGGCCCTACACAGCTCTGAAAGAAGTTTCCACAGAGGTTCCCTGAGTAGGGGAGTGATGACCATGGGCACACAGGCAGGCTTGAAGCTCTGCCCTCTAGCAGCTGGCTCCCAGGCCTCACAGCACAAGGGTGATTTCACCAGCCAGCTGCTCCGGGCATCTTTTCTGGGTCTCACTTCCCTCATCTGTTAAATGGGGTTGTTCTGCCTTCTGGGACCATGAGGACAGAGCAGCACACACCTGTGCTGGCCTGTACATGGCTGGAATCGTGCGCATCAAAGGAGGAAGCACTATGTCTGGCAGATGCCAGAACAGCATGGTTGAGCAAGGTACTTCTGAAAAGGTTCCAAGGGGCAGTGGACAGTGACTAGTGTAGGAAGAGGTTTTGGTAGGGCCCTCAAGGCTCCAGGAAGAGTAGGAGACCCTGCCCCGAGCTGCCTTTGGGGCCTTCTGACTGTCCCCTCAGCTCAACAGCCTCCAGAGCATCATTTGTGGAGCAAGGAGCCTGTTGCTAAGCAACCTGTTGCTAAGTTGTAAGTTGGGCCTTTTTACTCCAAACAAAGCTGGTGATTATCTGCCAGAGAAAAGGCTCATTGATGGGGAGGGCAGTGGGTGGAGGGGGGGCAGGGTGGGGGGATATGTGGAGAGCTGGAAGATGGCTGGTACCGTAATCAAGCCCTTCCCCGCTGGCTTGTCATTCATCAGCAGCAGAGGCCGAGTGATCTTCTTGCTGGAGACGATCTGGGGTGGGAGAGACAGAGAAAGGAGCTCAGTGAGGTGGGAGGATGGATCACTGACAGGCACGCTCTGTGTGCTACCTCCTGCCAGCATGGGCCAGCCTGGGCAGCCAGCAGGCTAGGGCCCAGTGAGGTTAAGACACAGGCCTGAGGTTCCCCAGTGGGAGAGGGACCCTGGCAGCCAGGCTCCCCTGACCTGGGTGACCCCTGGAAAAGCGCTTGCAGGGCTGAGGTTGTGGGGACAACTACACAGTACAGCCCCCCTCAGTGTCCTCCCCTCACAAGCATCACACACAGATCCCAGCCTCCTGATGCAGAAGTCAAACTCCCATTTCATTGTTTTCAGTGAATAACACATCCCCATGGGGTTCAACAATGCAAACCATATGGAAGGGAAAAGTGGAGCACAGTGAAAGTGCCCCTTCCATGGGCCTTAGGCTGCTCTCCTGGCTCCCTGTCCCTTCACCAATCCCTTAAGCTGCTCCCTGGCTACTCTTTGAGAGTATGGACACACAGCAGGGACTCTCACTGCTGTACTCCACTTCTTACACAAAAGGGGACATCACCTGCACTGGCAAGCCACCATGTCTTCACACACCTGGAGGCCAAGAGCATTTCAGCCTTCACTACAACCTCAAAGCATTTTCTGTGATTGTCTCACCTTTCTGGTGAGAGCAGTTATCATTAAAGGCAATGTGGGGAAACTGAGGCCTAGAACAAGGTAGGGGCTTGCTCTCAGGCACACAGCCGTAAGGGCTGATCTGAACTTGTGTGGGGGCTCCTAGTCCTGCCCCTCCCAGCAACAGCTTACCAAGGACTGAGCTGGATGGAAAGTGTGGCTGAGAGGGACCAAAAAGGCCCAAGGCTGCACCAGCCACAAAGCGGGACCACTAGGTGCCTTGGCTGCTGGTGGGTGCTGCTCAGGGACCCACAACTGCATCTGGTGACTTCTGGACAGCAGCTGTGGCCACACGAGGCCCCATCTCTGTGGCAGCAGCTGGCTGGCACTGTGTCTGGCTGCCCCTTCAGCCTGGCCCCAACCCACCCGGCTATGTCTCCCCAGTGCCGGCTGGCTCTCCAGGTTATCTGCATCTGCACCAGGGGTAGAGAAAGGTAGGTGGAGCGAGAGGCCCCCTGATAGGCTGCCCTGACATCTTGGGGGGACTGCCCTGCTCCCTCCCACCACAGGGGCTCAGCTCACTGTGCCCAGGCTGCAGGAAAACTGGCCCAGAAAGTCATGCTCTTCAAGCTGCATGCTGGACTTGTCCTGGTCAAACAGGGCGAACTTGAGCTTCTGCACCTCCTCGAAGTGGTAGTCAAGGACAAACTTCTTGGAGAATGCTGGGTTGAGGTTGTTGACGGCTGTTTCTGTCCTGTCGTACTGGCGGAGAGGCAGGGAAAGCGGAGTCAGAGTCAAGATGACCAGGGGACTCTGGCGAGCGATGATTCTACTCGCTGAGCACCTACTCTGCACCAGGCACCATGGTCAGGTCCTGCGTGGCTAAAGCCCACAGACAGGGAGCAAAGCACAGATGGGCAAAGTGACTTACCCACGGCTGAACAGCCAATACCGGCACTCTGTTTTTGCCTTGTGCCAGAAATTTTCACACTGAGCTACTGGCACTGTGTGGCCTTTTCTTCACTTTTAATTTTGAGACAAGGTCTCACTAAGTCTCACTAAGTTAAGTTGTCCAGGTTAGACTAAAACTTGTGCTCCTGCTGCCTCAGCCTCCAAAGGTGCTGACAGTACACATGTGAACACTACACCTGGTTAGGCCCACACCTAACTCTTCAGCCCTGCCTCCTGGACACCGGGCCTCACTTCTATACAGCAAAGGGATCCGACTGTGCAGTTTTCAGACTTTCTACTTTGGGAAAACCTGCTATCCAAACCACACATTAGAACAGGGCATGGTGGCACACACTTGTAATCCCAGCACTCGGGAGGCTGACTCAAGAGGATCACAGTGAGTTCAAGGCCAGCCTGGGCTACTTACGCAAGTTCAAGGCCAGCTGGCACTACACAGCAAGACCCTATTTCAAAAACAAAGGACAGAAAAATTTCTACACTTTATATGGCAGCTAAGCAGAGAGAAGAAACAAAGAGGGAAGTCCCCAGGGGCAGATGTTTGCATCAGGCTGACTCTTGGTTTTGCACACCCCAAAAACCCCAACTGCAGACCTGGAGCCTGGGAGAGGACGGGGCCCTGCACTGTGCATCAGTGGTGGCACATGGGACAGGACCCTACCTCCTGGCCTCTGGACACTGGGGCCCCAAAGTGCTGAGTCTGGGTGACAGTCTATGTTGGGGCCCCAGCTATGGTGACTTTTTCTCCCACCCAGTCCAGTTCCAAGGCTTGAGCAGCAGGGAGGACAGGTCTTGGCCCTGAGCTATTTTTAGCTAGGATGACCACAGGGTGGGAGCAGAGACTACTGAGGACAGGCGGGATCAGTGTGGATCATGCCCTCAAGGCGCGCAGGTTATGGAGACCTGGCAGAGGGGACTGGTGCCCTGCAATCGCCCCCGAGAGCCCTGGAGCTCCCCTGGGGTGCTGGGCAACTGCATGTCCCATCCTGACTTCCTGTGACCCCGTCACTGCACTGGGAAACACAGTTAAAGTCCCTCCGTGCTCTGTGCTCCATTTTGCCTGTAAAATGGCCCAACAGCCTGCAGATCCGTTTGTTCTGGCCTCACAAGAAGGAGCCAAGGTCTGTGGAGACTCTCTGGAGACAAACCGCAGTGAGTTTAGCCGTCACCCACCATGGCCGAGTTAAATATTTATTTAAAAAGGAAATACATATTTTGGAAAATAAACATGCATATAAAACTACCCAGAAGGCTGGATACTGAACTGTGAATAGTGGTTCCCTCTTACAGACAGGCTCTAGCCATTTTGACGGTCTTTGTTAGTTTTACATACATTTTCTAAATTTACTACAATGAATACAGGTTATCTTTGGAACAGGAAATGAAGCAAGTTTTAAAATCTGAGCATGAGCCACCCTGGCTTTTCAATGTCCTTCCTTGTGCTCATCCTTCCCAAGGCCTCAGGCCAGAGTCTGCCAGCTCAGAGGTCCCTGGCCAGGACACCATGGATGTCCCAAGCTCCGGAACGTCTGTGGTAGTCAGGGAAAAATAAAGTCCCACTTTCACAGATGAGCAGAAGGTTCAGACAGGGACAGCCGCTGGCCCGAGGCCACAAAGCAGGGAAAGGCATGGCCATGCCTGGTGCCAGTTTAGGTCCAAAGCCTGAACTCCCATGTGTCTCTTTACTTTGCCCTATGTTCATTTTGGAATAGTGGAGGAGGTTTATTTTTAAGTGGAAGTGATCATTTTATAAAACTATAAAGGTTTTAAATTGTGTATTAAAATAATTTACTGTGACACAAAATTATATAAGTGTATACATTATAATTTAACTTAGACACATATATAATTAATATTTTTAATATAATTTTAAGAATATTTTATATTCTTATATATACTTTTAAGAATAAACATTCCCTCGGGCTAGGGAGACCTGGCTCAGCGGTCTAAGCACCTGCCTGACAAGCACAAGGACTCGAGTTTGATCCCCACTACCACATGCCACCCTGGAACCGCAAATGTGCCATACTGCCTGAAACAGTGTGGTACACACATCTATAACCCAAGCCCCAGGGAGGCTGAGACAGGAGCATCACTACAAGTCTGAATTGTATACCGAGACCCTGTATCCAATAAATAAGTAAATAAATAATAAACACTCTCTGGAACTCCCCTGCCACCAGCCCATATTCCAGTTATTTCCAAGGCCCTGACCCCAGGGATTCGCTGGACCCCACAGAACCCTCCACCCCAGTACTCAGCCACCCTTGCCCCACCGTAGCCAGGGTCCTCACCTCCATCCATCTGCCATTATTCTCCGTGAAGAGGACACAGAAAGGATCGGACTTGGAGGTAACATCCCGGTCCAGCAGGCTCTGGCCACTCACAGACAGCTCCACCTTGCACACGCAGTACTGGGAGCCTATTGGGGCCGCCCCTGCCACCGGGGCGCCCCCACCTGGTGTGTAGGCCATGGGGGTCGATGGCGGCAGCAGCAGCAGCTCCTCGCAGTCTAGGGGAGTGGGAGGGAGGGTCAGCAGGGGGAGATCACTCTGTGGCCCACCACAGGCACATCCTGACCTGACTGCCAAGAAGGGGTAGAGAGATAAAAAGGGCAAGAGTAGAAGGCAAGGGCTCGGACAAAGGAGAATTCTGGAAAGCTGACAAAGGCACCTGGTAGGGGTTGCCTGGTTTGTCCTTGAGGCTGTTCCCCACTTAGGTTGGTCTCCAGCCCTGAGATGCACACAGATCCCTGTGTGTTGCCCCTGTCAGAGCAGCAGTATCAACAGTGCACACAGGCACCCGAGACACTCGGCATGTCAGGAGGAGCTGGGCTTCTCCCGAGCAAGCAGTAGGTTGCATCTTGTGGCTCTAGTGGCAAACACACAGGCTCAGGTTTCCCTTATTGCTTTGGCCACTAGGGAGCCCATTTCTAGGAAATTATTCAAATTTGAACCTTGGTCAATCTGCATCATGTTTGTCCTGTCCTCTAACCCAAACATTCAGTGGGCATTTATTGACTGACAGAAGGACAAGTGAATAAGTAAATGGATGGCCAAACCCTCACCTGCAGCCCAGAACTGACCCTTCAATCACTGATGACTTCCCCTAATCCTGCACCATGGGCCTCTGGACCCTTCTGTCAAAGCTGGTTACTGACGCTGGCCCCTGTTAAGCAGTCCTACTTTCACGGACACAGTGTTCACTTGGAGCAGCAGCAAAGGAACCATCTCTGGGCTGGAGGTGAGCTCTGGTCCCACCTGGCTCCGACCCTGTAGAAAAGTTCGCTGACTCTCTGTGCTTCCATTTTTTTATCCTTCTTGCAATATCACGACACAGTGTTTTGAGACTCTTGTGGTCTCAGCTTATTCCCACTGCTGCATGTGGGTATTTAAGGCAGGCTGTCACCTAGGTGCATGAGCCGAGTCCCCAAAAGTGTGCTGTGTCCCACAAGGGCCACGCTCCAACTCCTGCACTCATATTTTGTCCCCTTGCTGGTTCCTAGAGGTGGGAGGTGAGAGCAGTGGCTGTCCTCTGGGAATAGAATCCAAGTCCCTGTGCTTGAAAGCACTGACAGCATGTCCCCAGCGCAGTGCTGTTTAGCGTGTGGAGCAAGTGGTATCACTGTCCCATCTTTCAGAGGGGGAAACGGGCTTGCCTGTGTCCTGTAGAGCCACACAGAACTATGCCAGGGCTGCAGATCCTGCAGGAAGAGTCTACCCTGTCTCAGGCTCCACAGAACCCTTATTCCAGTCCGGATGAAATGGACTGAGACCCGAGGTGAGGAGCCAGGGCCCGTGGGCACCGTAGACCCTGAGATGGAGCTGGACTTGAGTTCTTGGAGACCAAGCGGGGGATGCAACCTGATTTGCCATTTTGTTTTATTCTGTGACGGGGATTGAATCCAGGGCTGGCTCGTTCACACTAGGCAAGCATTCTACCACTGAGCTACATTCCCCAGCCTGAGCTACATCCTCAGCCCTGCTCTGCCCTAAAAATCTCACCTGGGCCCTAGGAAGATCTGACAATGAGCTGCTGTTGCCCTGGCGGGAAAGACCAGGCCATAGGCACCAGGCCTCAGCCCCCTCCTCCAGCACAGCTACAGGCCCCCTCTTTGTGCCCCCTCCCCCAGGGCCCAGTTGGCAAGAAGATCTGGATAGTGACGAAGCCAGTCCTCAGCCTCCTCTTTTTCACTGCCTGTCCCCCAGAAGCTCATTAGAATCACACGAGCTCAAAGCGTCAGGACAGCACTGCAATTTGCCTGCAGGATTTATTCTTGTATAAAAATCTGTTTCCACTGCAGAGGCCGGCAAACCGTGCCCTCTCACCACATGCAGCTGGGAGCGAGCTGTGTGGTGTCTGTGTGCAGGGCAGGGAGAGCAGATCTTCCACCAGCGAGGGGGAGGGGGATACCTTGAGAATGGATGACAGGGCCTGTTTATGTCTGCTCCCAGGGATGCAGAGTATGGAGCAAGATGAGCACCCCCATTTTACAGATGAAGAAACTGAGTCCCAGTGTGCTCAAGTCACTGTCTGAAATCACATGGCCAGAAAAGAGCAGAGGCAGAGTAGGGACTGTGTCTCTGGAGTCCTGGATTGGTGCATGGCTTTCTCACAAGGATAAGGAGATTGTTGGATATATGGGGACAGCCAGAGAATTCACCAGGCCAGGGGAGGCTGGGCTGAGAGGACAGGGTCAGGACCAGGGCTACAGATGGGAAAGCCAAGGACATGCCGCTTTTAAGTACCCAAGGCCAGAGCACCCAGGGCTGCCAGCTCCTCTGAGGTCACTGTCCACACACCAGCACTGGTACCTGGATCCCAGCTCACCCACCCCCAACCTCCACCTCACAGGCCCCTGCACGATATGTTAGGTGACACATGGGGACAGGCCCCTACTTCAAATCAGACACTTCCGTTCTCACCAGCAGGAGGGCGAGGTAACATGCCCTGTTCACACCTCGGCCTGTCCAGAGACACACGCGTGACCACTCACAGACACAAGCACCCAGACTGACAAACACAAGGCACGTACCTAGGTGAGCACTCCTGTCCCTGTCTGAGTCCCCTCTCCTGGCCAAACCCCAGCCCCCTTGCCTTGGTTTCTACACTAGTCTCCTACCCTCACTCACTCTCCTCTGGCTGGGGCATAGTCAGGATCCCCAGGTCCCAGCGAAGGGGCCTGGCTGGGACCTGGGACCTTCCAGTCCACCACAACTCCATGTGGATCTGCTCCCGGGTCCAAGTGGGGCCCAGCAAAGCATGGATGGGTAGGCGGGGAGGAAACTCCTCCTCTACTTAGGGTCACGTTCCCACCTCCAACTTACCCTCTGGCAGGAAGCTTCTGGATGCCCGAAACGGGGAGCACATGATGTCTGAATTTGGGGCAGGCAGGGGGGTCAGAGTGGCCCTGGGTGCCAGCCGGGCAGCGGGCAGGCGGGCAGACCATGAGGCCTGACGCAATGGAAAAAGAAACCACAGCTCAGGCTGGGCCATCCCCCTCCCCTCCTGCCCCTGCAGGAGGCAGCAAGGTGTCATTAAGGGAGGGCTGGGTCTGCCATGCGCATGTGGGCAAGATGGAAGGCTGGGACACTGCTGGCTCAACCCCACAGGTAATTTGCAGTTTTGGGCAGGGGATGGGGTATGGGGAGCCAGGACCTGCTAGAGGGGTGGTCCTGACTCACGGTACAGGTGGGCACAGGCCTCTGGATGATCAGACCTCCTAGAAGAGGCGTGGAGGGTGGAGATACCAAACCAGCAGTCTCTTATACAAGCGTAGGGCAGGGTCTGAGACCTCCTAGTCATAGGTTTGTGCTTTCATTCAACAAACATACCTTGAGCACTCTCAGGCTGCAGCAACGAGTAAAGCACAGAGCAGTGGTGGTAAGCCTACAGCGTGTGTGCCACAGCGGGCATGCAGAGCCCTCTCTGTACCCACATGAACTAAGCCACCCTGGCAGTCAGCAAAACAGACAACAGCCCACGGAGGGGCAGTGATGGCACTCTGCGATGAGTAAGTAGGTTCTGCACTGCAGTTTGGACACTCGGTTTCTAAAAGGTTCACCATCCCTGGCACAGAGGGTTCAGCCTCCATCGGGCCTACAGCTCCTGCAGCAAAGCAGCTGCCATAGACCAGGACAGTATTGGGTGACTCCGGTGCTGCGCATTACAGCTTTGTAATGGGGACCCATGGTCCTTGACTCCTCTTTCCTTCTTCTCCTGCCTCGAGGGTGCAGCCCATCCCACCTCTCCAAGCTTCATCTAGCATCCACCTGCATCTCTCCACTTCCCCTGCTGCAGGCTGGCCGGGCCCCTTGCATCCCTGCCCAGCCATGCTCCAGTCCCTGACTGGTCTCCCCAGTACAACTTGCCCTCCCCGACAATGGCCCGAAGAAATCTTCAAAGAAGTAAGTCAGTGCTGCCATAGCTCTGCCTGAAACTCTTCCTTGCTGTCCCCTTCCAGGTCACGCAGACCCCCAGGCCTCCTCACACCAAGAGCCCTGCCTGACCTGACCTCATCTCGTACCACCTTTCCCTCACTCCCTCTGCTCTGGCTGCACTGTTTCATTCTGCTCTTCAAATACTCCAACTGTCTCCCACCTCAGGGCCTTTACACGTGTTGCCCTCGTTGCTCAAAAAGTTTTTCTTCCCGTCAAGCTGTCACATCCTCCGAGACCTTTCCTGATCACTAATGTGATCCTGTCTTCTTCACTAATCCTTATGTTGTACCTTCATTTTACATATTTGTCTAGGTGCCTGAGTTTGTCATCTGTCCTTCCTAGAGAGTAGAAGGGCCCCAGCACTGGTTCTCCAGCACCATGGCTGCATGGGTACCTAGCAGGTATTAATGCCTGTGCCGAATGCATGGGTGTAGCCCCCAGCAGATGGGTCTTTCCTCTGCAGCAGACACAACCCCACTTCCCTATCCATGATGCTTGCAAGATCACAAAGCCACTTTGCAAACTTTGGACCCTCACAACCGCTTAAACAGGACAGCAAGAGAGGGGCTCAGTTCATCAGGGGGAAATGGAGGCCTAGACAGGGGCAGTATGTTTCTAAGCAAGGGCAGGATGTGCCCAGGCCCAGAGCCCAGACTGCTGTGATGCCATCCTCTCCCAGCAACACAGGCCCCAGGAGCTGGCTGCGCTGTGGGGAGGAGCTACTGAGCTGGCAGAGGGGGACCCCAACTTAGAAGTAAGTAGTGATGGGGAGACATCAAGGGAGAAAGGTGGCTGAGGCACACGTGCAGACCAGCTGAGGAAGAGAGGGGATGAAAGGAAGCAGCAGACCCATTGTAGATTCCAGCTGGTGGACACAATGGGGGACCACTTGGACCATGGGACAGTGGCCTAGGGGAACTTTCCCTGGGAGGTGTCAAGTATCACCTGGAAAATGCCTGTTTCAGTGCCAACTGTTGGAAGCAAGGCTCTATATAGCCTTGCTGGTCACAGTCACAAGGACGGGGGCTTGGTCCCCTGGTCAGTGCTATACAGCAGTAAGAGCGTGGACTCGGACTCAGGCTGTTGGGGTTTGAATCCCTGGCTCTGCCATTTACCTGTATGGCTTCAGGCAAGTTATTGATCTTGTTTATGTCTCTGTTTCACCCTCTACAATTCAGGGACAGTAACAGCACTGTTTTTGGGTGTCATGTGGATTAAGTAAGAGAAAGAGAGCCCCTTGGAACAACAGTGTGTGGCTCTTGCTGTTATCAGGAATTCCTGGTCACTGGGGAGGAGAGGGTATCAATCAAAAGCTCAGGGGGGAGGTGTGGTTCACATAAAGAGGGCCCAGGGCTAGAGTTGGCTGGGAACCATGGCTCTTCTCTGCTGCTGGACACAACCATGGAGGCCAAGGTGTAGATGGGGTCAGGGAGTAGATGACAGACCTGGACAGAAGAACCTTCCCATGTGGCATCCATGTCTTAGGAGTTATGGGTCTGGGACCACTGGGGCCTCCAGCAAATCCCGCTCAGGGGTCTAATCTCTGACAGCACAGTATTCTGTGGTAGCCCAGGATTCTCTCATATAAGCGATCACCACACAGGTGGCTATGGTGTCACCTGGGAGCTTGTCACACACACGGGGCGACCATGTGTGCCTGACCATGTGTGGCCCACCAGACCTGTTCCATCAGAAAAGGTTACCTAGCATCCTGTATTTAAACAAGCAAGCCCTTGTGGCCATCCCAATATGGGCCAAGTACTCACAAATCGTGGGCTAAGTGGGGCAGGTAGGGTTTTAAACAAGCTCCCAGGGGAGCCCATGGCATTCCCCTCCGGCACCACACTGGGGTAAGAATGAAGGAAGGTTGCAATGTGGTGACCCAGTGGCTGCTCACACCCCAGAGATGGCTCTGCTTTGCCTGAATTTGGCCTAAACAGGTATCATACTTGTCTTCATATACACCCTGCCAATTTCTGGTATAGATGGTAATACTCTGTTAACCAGAACCCTTGGCTAGCTGCCTCACCCCAACTGCATTCCCAGATATAAATTATCTCCATCCATTTCCAAATGAGAAAACTCCAAAAGACAAATTATAACTATATGAGGGTTCCCCAGATAAAGCAGACCAATAGTGTATTTATTTTTTAATAGTATATCTTATAAGACAGGATCTATCCCTGTAGTCCAGGCTGGCCTTGACCTCACTAGGCAACCAGGCTGGTTTTGAACTCTCGATCTTCCTGGCTCAGCTTCCTGAGCACTGGGATTATAGGTGCCTACCACAATGCCTCACTTTAAGAGAAATTTATTTCAGGGAATTGGTTCATGGGATCCTGGAGGCTGGGAAGTCCCATCTCTACAGGGCAAGCCCCAAGTCTTTCTTTGAGGGACCTTCGTCTCTGTGTTGAAGGCCTTCTTTGGGTTGGATGAGGCCCATGCATTACAGAGAATAATCTGCTTACTGATTTAAATATTAATCACATCTGAAAAATACCTTCACAGCAACAGCCACACTGGATCAAACCTAGGCAAGTTTGTACAAAGAATTAGCCACCACGTTCGTTCCCTTGTAGGCTTCAATTCTTCCCCCAGGAACTGAGCCCCTCTCTTGCTAGCTGCCAGAGGGCCCAGGGATGGCAAAGCGGCTATTGGCCTTTTGAGGGAGGTAGCACTGTCTCCGGAGGGGCACTGGGTCAGGACTGCAGGTTCTCTCATGTGGCAAGGTGACAGGGACCACTGCCATGTGGCAGTGGGCAGAAAGCAAGGTGGGCACAGCCACACTGAGGGAGAAAGACTGGTCTCTTCAAGGTGGGGCCCAGACGCTGTGCTGAGCCCTTCATGGATTGTGCCTTCTGCACCTTCCCAGTCCCAGGGTGAGGCACTGCCACAAAGCCTATTCTCAGATGGGCAGACCGAGCTCTGGCGGGTGAACGACTTGCCCAGTGGTCCTGGTCTCTGGCTGGCAGGCACTACCCCTCAACCTTGGAAAGCACCTGCCTTCCAGACCAGTATACCTCTGCATCAGTCAAGCGAACGTCCTGCATCTGTTTAGCCCTCTTCATCCACCCCAGACTGGGAACTGAACCCTGGGAACTGAACCCAGGGTGCATCAGCTACATCCCTAACCCTATTTGCTACAGGGTCTCGATACACAGCTTGGACTCCTAGTGATCCTCCTGTCTCAGCCTCCCCAGTGCTGGAATTACAGGCATGTACCACCATACCCAGTTCCAGTGGTCAGCACAGTGCAACAAGGGTTCTGGGGCCAGCACAGAATGTAGTACCAGGGATCGAACCTAGGTCCCTATGCTTGCCAGGCAGGCAGGCACTTAGCCCTCCACGCTATCTCCCCAGCCCAGCCCTTTGTATTTTTATTTTTTGGTTTTGAGATAGGTCTCACTAAGTTGCCAGGCTGGCCTCAAACCTGTGATCTTCCTCAGTCCCATAAGTAGGTTGGTTTACTGGTTACTTTAGTTTTCTTATTCATCCAATAAAAACTACAAAATGCTGACATGTTATACATATGGGACACAATGAGAAAAAAAACCTCTCCGTGGCTCTCTGTCTATCTCTCGGATGGGTTCCCAAGGTCCTCACACCTCTGGGTCTGGCTCTGCTGTTCACTTACCCCAGATATCAGCCATACTTCTTTGTATCTCCCTAATTTTGCATGTGCTGTTCCACCTGCCTGGAATGCCTTTCCTCTTTCTTCACTTTGCTCATTTATTCCTTGAACTCCACTCGGTAAAACCAAAAGCAATACCAGAATTCACCCTGCCCATCCCAGGATAGCCAAAGATGGAAAAAGCTGCCAAAATCACACACTGGCAAGGAGGAGGAGCAACCTGAACTTCCATAGGTTGCCAGAGGGAGTGGAAATCAGTACAGCCACTTAGGACAAACATGCACTGGTACCTGCAAAAGCTGGATAAATGCATCCCCAGTACAGCGCAGCAAACAGAAACAGCCGCAGGTGTTCACCAAAACTACACAAGGACACCCACAGCAGCACTGCTCCTGATAACCCTAAACTGGAGCCATCCCATCCCTGCACCACGAGAAGGGCTAAATAAATGGTGATTGTACAGAGTGGACAAGGCGCTGGGGGCTCCAACATGGGACTGGGGCCGGGGCTCACCACATGCCAAATGCAGGCAGGGGAAAGTTGTCACCCTGTGTGGTTCATTTACATACAGTCAATCACAGACAAAAGAAATCTCTGCTGTTGAAAGTAAGCACAAAGGCAGGCCAGGTGGCAGTTCAAGACTGACCAGAAGGGGACCCCAGGAGGCTTTGGTGCTTGCTGGTCATGTGGTCTCTGGATGCAGGTGCTATCGACATAGATGTGTTGGCTGGGGACCAGCCATCCAGTAGTATGAGTAGAATCCATGGTTTCCTGTGTTACACTTCAGGACAATGTACAATGAAAAGCCCAACCACCCAAGGAGCTCTACAAACTCCTGCTTCCTGGGTCCCTGAGGAAGGACACTTCTGATACCACCCCACTGTGGCCACCAGCTTAGGAGATGCCACCCTCACTTAAAACAAAGATGAGCCCAAGCCTCATTTTGATCCCTATCATCCCCACCACCCAGAGCCACAATATAGAGCTGGACAACTGTTTATTGAGCACAAGGAAGAAGGAAAAGGTGAACAGAAAAGAGACGGTGGTGTACGGGAGTTACTATAGAAGCCTGTGACTACAGAGTCACAAAATTCCCAGGTTTGGAATCATGAGTCTTATGCATCTCCAGGCCAAAAGGAAGCACGGTGGATCTGGCCCCACCTTCTAGCCACACGAGGACCCTGGCCTCAGCACAATATCCTGCATCCTGCATTCCACATCCTGCATCCTGGGGAAAGGTGGTCCAGCCCCAAGGTCCCCTACTCCCTGGAGCCCTCGCTGCACTTAGGGTGGCATCACTCCCACCAGGTGGCCTGCAGCCCAGAGAAGAGGCTGGCAGTCTGGATGAGCAGGGGGTGGCATCACTACACAAACCTCTTTTCCACCTTAGCCATGGCACTGGCTGCTGTGCTCTGAAGATACCAGGCAGCCAGGCCATTATGGGGATAAATATAGATGTAGACAGTGAGGCGAGGAGGCCGCAGCAGGGGTTGGCCCTGATGCCCTCCTGGGGCCCAGCTTCAGCAGGCCACACTCAGAGGGAAGCCATGCTCTGTAACTCCACCTCACCAGCAAGCTCTGCTCTTGCACGGGAGCACAACACACCTCAAGGGCTGGCCCTGCAGGTACAGAGGCAGCCACCCCCATTTCCAAGGAGTCTAGAGGCTGGCTAGGTCCTGTTCCAGCCGCCCTCCCCCCAGGCTCTCCCTCCACTCTGCACCTGCTCTCCTGCCTCCCTAGAGGCTCAGGAGGGATGAGTGGGGCTGTGAGCACCCTGAGCACTTTGGGGACTTTGGGAATGGGTCTGGCCAGGCTCAGAAGGAGGGCTAAGCTACAAGAGGGCTGAGAGTTTGATGACCATGTGGCCTAAGTCATTCAAAGGTAACTGCACTCAAAGAGAGGCCCTAAGGGGCCTCAGAGATTAAAGAACAGCCTAGGAGTCCCCTGTGGTGTTGACACCCCCTCCAAGTAGGAGCTATGGGATAACTAGGCACCAGAAGGCTCCCAATTCTGCATGTGAACCCAGACACATCCCTTCCTCTCTGAGTACCTGTGCAGTAAGGCTCTCCTGTGGCATCAGGGGACGTACAAATGCCTCAAGAGTCTTCTTGGATGGCTCTGGGTGTCCAGCCCCAAATTCCACCCAGAATCTCTGGGCTGATGCACACACTTGGCCTAAACTGGACTACTCTTTGCCTCCTGTGTGTGTGGCTGAGTACCTGCTCACATCTTCTGCAAAGGGGCCTCCTCACCTCTTGCTAGTGGCTCCTTGCACTGCAGTGGCCTTTGGCTGCAGCCCACACCCTGCCACACTGAGGAGGTACCCCAACCCCTTCTTACTTTGACAGAGCTGGCAGGGCTATGGCGTTGGCAGCCACCACCAATGGAAGGCCTTCTGGCCAAGGACCCTGCCATCTGCTTTTCAGCTCCTGGTTATGACTACTAGGAAATCCACCCTAAGGATGTGGGAATCACAGCACTGCCCAGTTGGTTCTCCGTACCTGGTCCTGCTCAGAGGGCCTAGATCTCCCTGCAATTGCAGGAGATGGTCCCTGACTATTTTCGCCCCACTTTACACATCAGGAGAACTGTGGTACAGTGGCTAAGTAATTCCCCTGTGTGCCCCACAAGGATATCCCAGTACTTCAGAATGTGAACTTATTGGGACATAGGGTAGCTGCAGATATAATTAGTCAAGATGAGATCATCTTGCAGCAGGGTGGCCCTAATTCCCACATGACTGATGTCCTCAGAGGAGGCCATGTGAAGACAGACAGGGAAGGCACAATGTGGAGAAAGAGACTGAGCCATCCTGCCACAAGTACAAGACAGCTCAGGCCTAGCAGAGGCAGGAAGGGGCCAGGAAGGATTCTCCCTGGAACTGTAGAGGGAGCATGATCCTACTGCCAGCTGGATTGCAAACTAGGAGCTCCAGAACTGGGAGAAAATAGACTTCCGCTGTGGTAAGCCATCTAGCGTGTGGTACTCAGCCAGCCTGTGGCAAACTAGGATTTAGAAGCTCCCAGCAAGGCCTGTCCCACTAACCTTCCCAGGCAGGGGCCTCAGGGACACAACTCTGAGAGACTATTGGGGCCTAACCATAGGGTGGGTTAGACTACTAATTACTTGTGGAGAGCAGAGGATACTCTCTTGTGTCTTGGAGAGGTGAAAACCAGGCACACCAGGCAGGCCAGATGTTCTCAGCCCCTGGCAAGACAAAGCCCGTCTAAGGGAGATGGCCACACTGTGGGGAGGACAGACTTCTGGAATGCACTAGGTACGGCCCAGCTCAGGGTCTCTGCACATGCTGTCACCTTTGCCCACTCCCTCCCCTTCATTCTAAACCCTTCTCTGAGCACTGCTGGGCACTAGGTAGGGTAGATGTGACCCAAAGAGGCCAGTGCCCTGCCCCTGGGGCCTTCCAGATGACGAACAGCTCAGCTGCAAGGTTTCCGCCCCTTGAAAGGCATCCTTCACCTCCGCCACACTGCCCCATCACAGTTGCAGTACACTGCTTTATTTTCTCTAGGACAATTTCCATTTGCAGAAATTTTCTTGTCTTTTTGTTGTCTGCTCACCTCTCTTTGTCCCCCTCACCCAGTCCAAGCTCCATGCCTAGTTGCTAAGTCTGCCTTGGCTCTAGCTATACCCGCAGCATCTGGTAGTCTCGACCCAGAGAAGCTGCTCAGGGGCTACTGCTTGAGTAATCAAATGGATGACTACAGGCAGTGAATACAGCGTCCGCTTTGTAGGCCCATTTCCTACATGGAGAAACTGAGGTTTTAAAAAAGCAGCCCAGGTCACATGGGAAATGAGTGACTCCCCAAACACCTCTGTCCCCTGGGCAGGCAAGGGCAGATGATGTCCCACTTAGAACACTAGCCATCAACTCCCCCACTTCTCGGCTTGAGGTGAATCCCATCTTCTCTCAGCACACACCCTTCCCTATGCTCTCCTGCTGATGAGTCCATGGCCACACAGCATGATGAGACAGGGAGCTCTCTAGGGACCCAGAAGGGCCAGCCTGCAAGTCGCCCAGGCTTCGCCATGCAATATCACAGACCTCAGTAGCAGAGTCCACAAGAGAGGGAAGTCAGCGCTCAAACCTGTTCCCTGGCAGGCGCTGTTCTCGGTGCAGTGCTCTGTTCTTGCCCTTTGGTGGAGCTGACACCCTTTGGTGAGGGGGCAGATAATAACTGAATGCACAAATGAATAAACAGGATGATTTGCGAGCATGGCAAATGCTCCGAGAAAAATAAAGCAAGCTGATTCAATAGTGTGACAATGATAAATCCTCACTCATCAACAACCCAGAGGAAGAGGCATGGATGGGGCAAGCAGGGAAATGCTCCAGGACAGGAGATAGTAATTCCCTCATCCTTGCCAGGAGAGTCAAAGCCAGGTGTGACTGGGAAGACAGAGGACACTGGACTGGGAGCCAGGAGACACCTAGGATTCCAACTTGGTCCTTAGTCACTAGAAGACCCCAGATGATCTCAAGGAGTGTTGGCACCTGAGTGGACTGTCACCCTGCCCAGCTGCTGCCTGCCAAGACAGCAGGGTGACCTCAACTCCAGGTTCTCAGAGCCTGCCACAGGTCCTTTCTGAGGCCATATCCTGCTAGGGGAGTAGGGCTACGTTCCTGGAGTGTCTTGCTCCTAACTTAGCAGCCCTGACGCTGTCTGTAAGGGACAGAGGAGGGGACAGAGGAGAGGAAAGGGAGAGAGCCCTCATCAGGCAGGTAGGTAGCACTGGATCTGAACTGGGGGCTTCTCAGGAGAGCACTTAACTTGGAAACAATGCTCTCTCTTCGGACAGGAAATTGTTCCATAATGCTATCTGTTCTGTTTTCTTGGAGCTCTGTGAAGTCATCCTGAGGAGATGGAAACCACCACACATAATATTCCACACCTTGGCTGGGTAAAACCAGTCCTAGCCCTGTCCCTGGAACAGGTACGTTTGGATCCATTTCGTGGCTTCTCTCTCCAGGGAGAGTGGAGGAAGGGGCAAGCTGGCCTAAGAAAATCCCAGAAGGGCTCTTCAATGCACTTGCCCACATCAGGCTTACTAATATCCCCATGAACAGTGATAATGACAGCAGTTACTACGTGTGTAGCATGTACCAGTCACGGTGCTGGCACACAAGCCCTTTGTCATCTAATTTGATCCTCACAACTGCCTTCACGAAACATACAATTATCCTGCAAGAGAATAAAGGCCTGAAGCACTCTCCTCGCTACTATATAGTAGCTATAGGAAAACTGGGGCTCCGTCTTGGCCCCCTTTTTCACATCTGCTCCTCAATTTTTAATCTAATGGAATTCTAGAGGGTAAGAAAGGGTCCCTTGAAACAACACCAGAAACATCACGCTTGCCTTTCATGAAGATCTGCCTACAATGCAGAACACTGGCTCCCAGAGTCTGGCCCAGCCTCCTTGCAGCTCTGTAAACTGGATTGTGTCACAGTTCGCCTCACTTTACAGATGGAAAACCCCCAAACCCAAGGGGGGTGAGGAGGTATGCACAGAGGAAATTGCAAAGAAAAGGGGAATCCAATCACCTACTGTCCTGGTATTTTCCTTGCAGAAATCTGTGTGGCCCCTCCCACACCAGCAGGCAGCATCCCCAGCCTAGGACATTACCAGACCCTCTGAGCCTGGGGCCAGAAGGGCTGCACTAAAACCATTCTTGTAGGTTTCTGCACGACCTCCAGATAGGCCCTGGGGGATCAGCCCATTTTATAGATGATGATCCTGAGGCTCAGATAATTGAGCCTCTGCTGATCAGAGGAGGGTGTCATTCATAGTACGCAGGCTCCAGTTGCTAGATTAACTCCCGGGCCACACTCCCTTTTCCCTGTATGTGAATAAGGGATGAAGGGCTCTCTACCCACACATCTGGAAGAGCACCAGAACAGCACCCAGCCACTAGAGCCAAAGGCAGATGGTCCAGTGTGTATGGACACAGGGCTTGGAGCCAGGAGGCACCACCAACCACTTGCCAGGCCGCACACACTGGAGGACCCCACATCATCCCACCTAGATAGAGAAAGGATGCAATCAGATAGTCATCCTCTCCAGCTGCCGTTTGCCAAGATGGCAGGGTGACCTGGGTGCCTGAAGCCCCCCCAGAGCTCATGTCATGTCCCTTCTGAGGCCATATTGTCCAAGGAGAAGGGAAATGGATTCCTGAAGCGATTTACTCCTGACTCAGCAGCCTCAGTACTGTCTGTAATGGATAGGGAAGAGCAGGAAGGGGTCCTCCACCAGGCAGGTGGCACCTGGCCTTGAACCAGGGAACCTTGCCTAGCAGTGATGCCACCAATCACAGAAGCTGTGAATGCCCCAAGGGGCACAATAAGCCTCATCATCCCTTGCTGACACCCTTGTGATCCAAACCTCTGGGCAGATAAAACAAAGTGGGGAGATCCCCGCTTTTGTCCCTTCCTCCAAAGACTTATGGGGCTTATCAGATAGCTAGATGAACCTCTAATTACCACCAGGTTCCAGATGCACCTATGACCTTGGGCAAATTCCAGCTTCCTTTTCAGGCAGCCCCTTCACCCAAAGGGAGATCTTGCTGAAGCAGAGAGAGCAAGACTTCTTTCTTTTCCACCAAGCAGGGAACTGTCTCTGCAGGGCAGGAAAGAAGAAAGGACCTCTCCCTCCCCCGTGCCTCTAAACACACAGGTGCCAGGCAGCTTTTGCGCCCAAACTAGTTTGCAAACACATTCCGACTTCTGGGACGCTGCCCAACTCTACTCCCCCTCTCTGCTCCCTGCCTCCCGCTTTCCGGTCTGGGAGCTGGCCCTCGGATAGCTCCCTGGGGCAGGGACAGGGTGGGGTTGGGAGTTAGGCACAAGAGAATGATTGCCAGGAGCCATCCTGACTTTTCCCTTCAGCGGCTTCCGGATGTCCTCCAGGCCTCTCCGGGGAGGCTCCAGGATCCCAACAACAACCTCCCAGGGCGCCATCCTCGACCTGCCCTTTTTTACCCTGTAGTCTGAGCAAAGGCGGAGCGCCCCCGCGTGGCCGGGTCGAAGCTGAGTCACCTAAACGGCGAGTCTCAACGTGCGCGGGTGGTGGGCTTTGGGGTGTCGTAACCCCCTAGGCGGACCCAACATCCTTTGGGCCCGCCCGCCACGCTAGAAACCGAGCGCCAAGGCCGAACTTGGGCACCCGCGCCAGGCTGCCCCACCAGCCCTCGCCCGCTCCCCGCCCGCCCGGACCCCACTTACCGCGTGTCCCGCGGGCGCCTCACCACGCGGCGGCCACTGCCCGCGCTCCAGGGCGCCGGAGCATCCCTGGGCGCTCCGCTGCTCGTCTGGCCGCGGGTGCGGGACGGCTCGGGGCGCTACCCGCGCGGCGTAGCCCGCTCGCGTGCGCTCCCGGGGGCCGATCCTCCTCCCGGGCCGGCGGGCGGCGGTGGCGGCGGCTCGGGCTCCTCCCTCCGGCCGAGGGCGGGTGCAGGGAGGGAAGCAGGAGCGAGGCGGGCGCTTCCTGGAGGGGCGAGCGCGGGCGAGCGCTCTCTTTGGGCGGAGCGGGCGTGCCCTGGCACTCGGGGCGCCGCGGGGGCCCAAACAGGTCGAGGCCCAACCCGAAGGGTCGGGACGATAAGACTAGGGAGTGAGGGCGCGAACGTCCCCGCGAGAAGTCGGGTCGCTGCCCCGCGGGTTCGCACCCTTCCGGGCCTGCTTCGGCTGGGCGTCTAGACGCCGGGCTCCGCGCCCTCCGCGCTCTGGGCTGTGAACGCGGAAACCAAGGGGAGAGGTGCGCGATCTGGCCAGCTGCCTGCCACCTAGACCTCCGCGCCCAGAGGTGCTGCGCTGCGCCCTCGGGGAAGTCCCTCACCTCCGGATCCGGGCCGGTGGGGCTGCGCTGGCACTGCAGCGTTTCTTCTTTTGTAATATTATGGGTTTTTGGTTTTTTTTTTTTTTTTTTTTTTTTTTT
>PVKN010001026.1:23919-58733 GCA_004027915.1 Capromys pilorides | reverse complement strand
TCTCTGTCCCCCAGCCCTGAAGGGCGACCAGGAATCGCTGCTGCTAGAGGGACTGCCTGGGACCCCCCAACCTCACCGCCTGCCCCTGGCTGGGACAACCTTTCACCTGCGACAGGGGCCGGGCCAGACTCAGAGTCTAGAAGCTCTGGGACCCCTTAATGCGTCTCTCATCATCATGGTAACGGTGGGGGTGGGGGAGATGCGGGAGAACCTTGGCCCCCGCCCCTGCCAGGGTGAAGACCCAGTGAGACCTCACCTCAGGCTGCTCCGCACAACCCCAGGTGCTGGCCCACGCAGAGCTGCCTGCCCTGCGCTACCGCTTCAACGCGCCCATCACGCGGGACACGCTGCCCCCCTACTCCTGGCACTACACGCCCTGGACCAAGTGCTCGGCTCAGTGCGCTGGCGGTGAGGCGGGGCCGTTTGGGGGGCGGAGGCCACGGGGCACCCAGGCTGAGCTCCCTGGGCCGAGCAGGGCTGAGCGGGCCTCTCCCCTCCCCCAGGCAGTCAGGTGCAGGTGGTGGAGTGCCGCAACCAGCTGGACAGCTCGGCCGTGGCCCCCCACTACTGCAGCGCCCTCAGCAAGCTGCCCAAGAGGCAGCGCGCCTGCAACACGGAGCCGTGCCCGCCGGAGTGAGTACCCGGCCCAGGCACGAGGTGGAAGTGAAGCGCTCCCAGGAGGGTGTGGGACTGAGGTCAACACAGGGTTGTATCGGGGTGACAGCGGTCCAAGTGCTGCAGGGTCGGACTGTCGTGGTCCCCAAGGTCAGATGCATCTGGGCGTCCCTAGTCGAGCGCCCCCTGCAGGAAGCGTGGCCTGCCTAGCACTACTTTGCAAAGAACACCGGTTGGGGGAGGCCGAGCAAGCTGGTATTGCGGGCGCCCGGGTCCAGGCCCCCTGGGTTCACACCGCCCTCCATCATCCATGCCCACAGCTGGGTTGTGGGCAACTGGTCCCGCTGCAGCCGCAGCTGTGACGCGGGTGTGCGCAGCCGCTCCGTCGTGTGCCAACGCCGCGTGTCAGAAGCCGAGGAGAAGGCGCTGGATGACAGCGCCTGCCCACAGCCGCGCCCGCCGGTGCTGGAGGCCTGCCACGGCCCGGCCTGCCCTCCGGAGTGGGCAGCCCTGGACTGGTCTGAGGTCAGCGCCTGCGCTCCCTGAGCAGAGAGGGGACAGGACAGCCTCCAAGAGCCGCTGTGCACGTCCCCTTCCACGGGGCCTGCACCCCGGCCGCTCAGGGAGCATGAACCCCTCTTCTACCCACAGTGCACCCCCAGCTGCGGGCCGGGCCTGCGTCACCGCGTGATCCTCTGCAAGAGCGCCGATCACCGAGCCACCCTGCCCGCTGCACACTGCCCGCCCGCAGCCAAGCCGCCGGCCACTATGCGCTGCAACCTGCGCCGCTGCCCTCCCGCGCGCTGGGTGGCCAGCGAGTGGGGCGAGGTAGGCGGGCACCCCGCAGGAGCCGGGCGGGCTCGGGTCACAGAGCCGCTGCTCACCGCAGGTTCCCCGCAGTGCTCCGTGCAGTGCGGCCTCGGCCAGCAGCAGCGCTCCGTGCACTGCACCAGCCACACCGGGCAGCCTTCGCGCGAGTGCACCGAGGCCCTGCGGCCGGCCGCCACGCAGCAGTGCGAGGCTAAGTGTGACAGCGCGCCGGCCGGGGACAGCCCCGAAGGTAGGTGGGCGGGCCAGGAGCGACCCGCAGGGTCCTGCGGCCGGATGTGGGAGAGGCCAGTGCTATTTTATTAGCTAGTTGGGCTGCTGGAATTGAAGCCAGGGCCTTCACGCTAAACTACACCTCCTGCCCTTTTTAATGTTTTTATTATTATTATTATTATTATTATTATTATTATTAATTTATTTTTATTTATTTATTTTATTTTTTGTCTTTTTGAGCCAGGGTCTTATTCTGCAGTTCAGGCTGGCCTTGAACTCACTGTTTTTTTTTGTTTTTTTTTTAAATTTTTTTATTTATTTATTTATTTATTTATTTATTTATTTATTTGTTTCCTTGTTGTGTTTGCTTGTTTCTTTATTTATTCATTTTGTGGCTGGCTCAGCCTGCCTGGTGGTGGCGCTGGCGCAGCATGTGGTGCCGGGGATCGAACTGCAGTCCCCGCAGTTGCCTGAGCCCTCCAAGCAGGCGCTTTAGACCACTGAACCATCTCGCCGGCCCTGAACTCACTGTTGTAGCCCAGGCTGGCCTCAAACTCGCACCGATCCTCCTGCCTCAGCCCCCCAAGTGCTGGGATTACAGGCGTGCGCCACCATGCCCGGCTGTTTGTTTTTTTAGATAGAGTCTAAAGCACTGACTTATAAGATGCATTAGAGATGTTAGTCTCTCTATGTCTATTTCTCGTGCATTTATAATTTTTTTTTTTTTAATTTGCGGTAGGTCCTGGGGATTGAACTCAAGCCCTTGCACTTGCCAGGCAAGCGCTTATTCTACTGAGCTATCTCCCCAGCCCTAAGGCACTAAAGTGCCTAGGCTGGCTGGAACTTGTGAGCCTCCTGCCTCAGCCTCCCAGGGTACTACGCCAGGCAGGTAGTTTACTAAAAAGAGAAGTTTGTGAGCTTTGTAGCTCCAAAGGCTACTCTGGCCTGGGTGCTATGAGAGGCTTTTCCTATTAATACTGCGTGGGAGTGAGCGCCAGACCCTGACGCTCTCTTCAAAGAGCCAGTGACATAGATATTATTGTAAGCCCGGTTCACACTTAGGCCCTCTTGCTGAGAGCAATACTGAGACCCGATTTCCCCTTTTTTCCCCTTCCCCTAGAATGCAAGGATGTGAACAAGGTCGCCTACTGCCCCCTGGTGCTCAAATTTCAGTTCTGCAGCCGATCCTACTTCCGCCAGATGTGCTGCAAGACCTGCCAGGGCCGCTAGGGGGCGCGCGGTGCCTGGAACCGCAGCTGAGTGCAGGCCAAGGGCGGGAGCTGGGAGCGGAGGCTGAGATGCAGATAGCAGTTATTTATTGGGGACCCCTACAGGGCCTCTAGCTGGGAGGCGGAGAGGGGGCTGGCACACCCAGGGACCCTCTTCAGCCTCGTGCCCAGCGCTAGCCTCCCTCCAGATGGGTCTGGAGATAGCAATTGGCGGGGCCCCCTTGCACCCAGCCTTAGGGAGTCCCCAGCAGCTCCCCACCCTTTGATTGGAATCTACTGTGAAGAGTGGGGTGGGGAGGGGGTCTGCCAGTGCTCTGCCCCCAGCACGAGCTGACGCCCACTCCGAGCTGGGGAAGGGGCCGTGTCCGCAGTGGGGGAGGGAGGCTGAGCACCACCTCCCTGACACTCCAACCTCTGCCCCGCCTGCCCCAGGGGAACCCCAACATCTGGGCCACCCCCATCATGGTGCTACAAGCCCTGCCCTGGGGCCCACACACTCCTCGGGAGGAAGCCCTACATCAATAAAGTTCTGTCTCGTGTAGCTTCGCGCGTTTGGCTGGTGTGTGTGTGTGTGTGTGTGTGTCCCCATGCTGCGGCTTGGCCCTCGCAGGCCACCCCCAGGAGCCTTGCGGGACTTGTACCGGCGCAGATGTGAACTAAGTCATTTTAGTCCAATAGCACGGCTTCTCACAGAAGCTCCTAAAACCACGCTCCTCTGACTCCCCCCTTCCCAACAAGGTGGGGCTCCCCAGCCTGTTGGTACACCTTTGGGGGGGGTTCTAATTTTTAGTTTGATTAGTGTATGTTTGCGGTGCACGGTGACATGCACATGCGCATAAGGTACCTCCATTCCTGCTCCCTGCCCTCTCTCACCACCCCCCATAGCTTGATGCCCTTCCCGTTTGTGAAGGTCTGTCTCCATTTCCTGCCGCCTAGCTTTTGTTTTCTCTAGGCTATTTATACCCTGAGTTTCTCATATAAAAGGAACCATGCCATATTCAAGCCTGCGCGTCTGGCTTATTCCACCCAGCGTGGGCTTGAGGTGGACCCATTTTCCTGCAAAGGACTCGGGTTGATCCTTTAGGGCAGAGTAGCTCGCTGGTGTGCCCCACGGTGCGTTTCCTCTATCCATCCACCTGGTGGTGGATGTGTATGACTGCTTTCAAAATTTAGCTGCTAAGAATTGTGCTACTGGGGCCAGCCAGATAACTTGGTGGATTAAAGCGCCTGCTTAGGCAGAAGCAGGGACTGGGATTCCATCCCGGACAAGCCGTGGCTGCCCCACCCCTGGAGCGCACTGAATCGGCCCCTGATGGCTGGGTCTGGTGGCTTGAACCTGTAATCCCAGCACGTGGGAGGCTGAAGATGGGAGGATCACTATGCGTCTGAACTGTGTAGTGAGGCCCTCTAGACCCTGTCCTAAATACATTTTTAAACAATAACAATAGAAAAGAATTGTGCTACCTGTAAACATGGGTGTGCATGGACCACTGCAATGTGTCTTTCTTTTGGAAGACACCTAAAAAAGGAACAGCTGATTTGAGCAGAATTTCTAGCATTAGCTTTTTATTTATTTTTTTAAGTTTATTTTATTTTCTTAAACCTCATGTATTTGTTTGTGTTATGGCCAGCTAGTGGGGGGGGGGGGGGGGGGGCAGCATGTGGTGCCTGGGATCGAGCCGTGGTCCCTGCGGTGGCCTAAACTTTCCGACGCATGCGCGTTAGACCGCTGAGCCATCTCCCCAGCCCTAGCATTAGCTTTTTGGAGGAATCCCCACAATGGTTTCCATAGTGATTGGACTAAGCTGCGTCCCCCCAACACTGCTGCGGTTTGCACAATTCAGCCAACTTGCTTAAGAAATTCGAGATAGGCTCCTCTCCAGAAGTGGCCACTAAGAGGCGCTACGTCTTGAAAACCTCTAGGAGGATGTGCTGGACCTCCCAGTCCTCAGGCCTGGACCGACAGTGGGTGTCAACACAGATCCCTGGCCGGCCCTCCCAGGGCCAGTGCTGCCACGACCACCCTCTCCATGGGTGCTGTGAGGGGGCGATGACCTCTGAGAAGCCATTTCTTCCGATGTCATCGGGAGATGGTGAAGATCAGAACACCGGCCCAAGTCCGTCACGGCGCATGCACGTCATGCCGGCCCTTGTGAGGCTGAAGCAGGAGGATCCCCAGGAGTCCCAGGCCAGCCTGGGCTGCATAGTACATTCAAAGCCGGCCTGAACCACGCAGCAGAGACCCTGTCTCCAACTCCCCATCCACCAAAACGGGTGACACCTGGCACATCTGCGCTGGGAGAGCCTGAGTCCCCGCCTGCTCTGCAGTCTGAAGAAGGGAAACCAAGTCACAGGGCAGTGGCAGAGCTGCAGGTGCTGGTCCAGGGCTGACAGCCGCAACGCCAGCTGAGGCGCTGTGCAGAGGAAGCTCCCTTCCCTGCTGTGGAACAGAGGCGCCTCAGCGACCCCTGCAGAGGGGCGGCAGGGAGCCAGGGCTGCGTGAGCGCAGAAGGGGCCTCCGGGGGGTGTCTGGCGCTCTCCAGCCTCCCTGTGGAGGCTCGAGGCCCAGCAGCCCCCAGCCCCGCACCACCTGAGGGGCTCAGCGGCTCAGCGTCTCCCCGCCCTCCCTGGGGCCCAGCTTCCCTCCCCCGCGGCTGCAGCCACTCCCGTCAAAGGAAGTGAGAGAGAGGGGCTGCTGAAGGAGGAACTCGGGCCCAGCCGCCCAGGACCGCAGCAGGGCCATGGCCGCGCCGCCCCCGTAGCCCCTGGAGTCACCTGGTGCTGGGGACCAGTCGCCAGCCCGCGCCATGGTGAGTCCCCCGAGGTCTCCGGGAGCACGAGAGAGGGCCACCCTCAGGGTGGGCTGGTGGAAGGGGACAGGAGCCCTCGGGGGCCCTGGGGACCCACGCTCGCACCTGACGGTCCCAGGGTGACGTGAGACCAGGAGCAGGGTGGGCCTGGGCAGCCAGAGGTGGCCCAGCAGGGCGCTCGGCCGCCTCCTGAGGCTCCAGGACCCGCTGCCCGCCCAGCTGTTGGCTGCACCGTGCAGAGACGTCGTACCTGGAAGTGGGTCTGCATGTGGAAGCTGTCCCTGGGGTCCCGGGTGGGACGCGTGGGGTGTCCCGAGCCCACGGCGGGAGGAGAGCTGCGTCCAGGCAGAGGCAGGGACAGCGCTGCGTGCGCCGGTCGTGGTCACAGGCTGCGCGACTGCCCCGGCCTCCGAGCCTGCTGCCCCTCCAGGCTACACACGCCCCGAGGGGTCTGTGGTGGTGGCCGGGAGGGCGGCGCCGCAGCCTGGCAGGGACGGGCACAGACGGGCGAGCGAGAGGAAGCCCAGGAGCTGCCGCGGTGGCCTCTGCAGGACACTTGGGCTTTCGGTGTGTGTCATCTGCGAGGCAGACGCTGGCTTGTGGCTAGGCTGGGACGGTCGCAGGCGCTCCGTGGTTTCGGCTGAGCAGGGTGGAGGCGGAGGTGCGGTAGAGGTGCTGGTCTAAGAGATCTTTCCAGAGCTGGCCAAGGTCCTCTTGGGGTGACTCCCAGACCCCAGACCATCAGGGAAGCTCAGGGCTTGGGATGGGAACCCAACAGCCCAGAGCCACGCAGGGAGGCACAGGAGCTCAGACGGGCAGGGGTGGATAGAAACGCGGGGGAGCCCAGCTGTTCCCAGAGAGGCAAAAGCCTCAGAGACTGTGTGAAAGGGTTCACCCGAAGTGTGCAGGGCGTGGGGGACAGAGCGGGTGTGGAAGGAGGGAGAGGGAGGGAAAAGGAGAAAAGAAAGGGAGAAAGGAAGAAAAAAGGAGAAAGAGAAAGAGAGGGAGAGAGGGAGGAAAGAAAGGAAGAAAAGAGAAAGAGAAAGAGAGAGGGAGAGAGGGAGGAAAGAAAGGAAGAAAAGAGAAAGAAAGAAAGAGAGAGAGGGAGAGAGGGAGGGAGGAAAGGAAGAAAAAAGAAAGAGAAAGAGAGAGGGAGGGAGGAAAGAAGGAGGGGAAGAGGGGAAGAGAGAGGGAGAGGGGACAGAAAGGGGGGAAGACAAAGACAGACAGACAGACAGACAGACAGACAGACAGACTGTGGTGCACACCTGTTATCCCAGCACTCAGGAAGCTGAGGCAGAAGGATCGCTGAGAGTTTGAGACCAGCCTGGTCTCAAAAGACCTACAAAGTAAGCTCAAGGTCAGCCTGAACTGTATAGCTAGACTGTCGCAAAAAGACAGGAAAGGGGCTGAGAATATAGCTCCATGGCACAAGTGCCTGCCCGGCACAAGTGCAAGGTCGTGAGTTTGAACCTCGGTCCTGCAAAAAAAAAAAAAGACAGGAAAGAGAGGGAGAAGAGAGAAAGGAAAGGAAGAGACACCAGAAAGAGGAGAGGGAAGGAGGTGTACTGCGAGCTGGCCCCACGTCTGGGGCTGGCACCCCGGGGCCTGTGCTTTCCACGCGGGAGCTGCTCTGTGGGAGGTGCACCCACTGCGGGAGGAAGCAGGGGGATAGGAAATGCCCGGTCCGCTTTCGGGGCGAGACTCCTCCTCAGCTGTGTGTTCCAGCTACACAGTGAATGGGTTTGGCCCGGCAGAACCGAGCACGCACAGAGCATAAGGGGCTCCCGCTCGGTTGTTGCAGAAGAAGGGTCGGCGTACTGTGGGCTTCACCGGCGTGTGTGGTCTGTCGCAGTGGCCCCTGTGGGTGTCTGCAGGTCGGTGTGTGCCCTGGTCCTCACGGGTAGCTTGGTGACAGCAGCGGCTGTCTTTTTTTTTTTTTTTTTTTTTTTTTTGGCAGGGTCTCACTGTGTAACCCAGGCTTGCCTTGAATTCACTATGGAGCCCCCTGGCTGGCCTTGAACTCTCAGAGCTCCTCCTGGCCCAGCCAACCAACTGCTGGGATGACAGATGTGCACCACCACATCCGGACCCCAACCCAAATTTTAATTTTTTTTTATTTTACTTTTTTTAGTATACCTTTACATGAATGAAGTTTACATTCATCTTAGGGAATAAATACATGCACTTGACACATCTTGGTTCCTTTTGTTCCTCAGCTCCACCCACCTCGCTCTGCCTCCTCCCATTTTCATTATTTTATTATTATTATTATTATTATTATTATTATTATTATTATTATTATTATTACACTGCTATTCAGTGCCTGTTTACAGCATATGTTTACACTCGCTGTGGGGCTTAGGACACAAACTGCATAGGACTCAGGGTAAACCTTCACCTCCCGCTCCCCTTACTCTGGGTCTCCTGGATTCCTTCCCATTTGTGGAAGATCTAACTCCTTACTTCCTTCTAGACATCCTTTGCAAAATAATCTTTTTGTCCAGGCTGGTCTTGAACTTGCAGCAATCCTCCTGCCTCAGCCTTCCAAGTGCTGGGATGACGGGCGTGCGCCACCTAATATTTTAAAAAGTAAGGACCAGAGAGAGATTAACTCAGTGGGAGGGCCCTGGGTGCAGTTCCCGAGGCATTATAAACAGCAAGTCGTGGCTGGTGGTGCGAGGTGGCAGAGAGGGCTGGGGCGGGAGCTGGGCGTTTCCGCCGTGGCTGGTGCTGGAGCCCTAGGCAGTTTCTCTTTGACTTTTCAGGATGTGAGGGGTGGAGGCAGCGATTGCTTGCAGCAGGCCAGTGACAGTAACTGGCTTCTTTTGTTTCAGGGATGTTTGTTTGTTTGTTTGTTTGTTGTTGTTTTTCTCTTGTTTTTTTGAGACAGGGTCTCACTTTGTAGGCCAGGTGAGCCTTGAACTCACAGAGATCCTCCTGCCTCAGCCTCTCAAGGGCTGGGACGACAGGCGTGAGCCACCACACGCCCGGCAGCAGTAAGTTGTATTAAGATGAAGCAGAGAGATCACTGGTGTGGCCACTTGTCCTGGACCAGTGGACATGGGCAGGGACAGAAAAGGGCCAACGGTGAAGAATTTAGGGGGAAGGATCAGCCAGGTGTGGTGGTGCACACCCGGCATCCCGGCGTTCAAGGGGCTGAGGCAGCAGGAGGAGGGCCGCAGGCCAGCGACAGGTTGCTTGGTTGCTCGGCGTCCAGCTCACAGAGACATGAAAACTCACATGGGAGCACGGCCTGAACAACCTAGGGACTTAGTGAGTCCCTGTCTCAACATAAGGGGTGGCGAGCTCCGCCTCCTGAGGCAGGAGGTTCAGCCAGGATCCTCTCTGGGAGGCTCCCCCCACCTCCACAGAGACAAAGGTTTCCTGCTGTGGATGGGAATCTGAGCCCCCGGGGCAGGGGAGGGAGACCCCGGAGCTGGTGTGGGCTGCAGGGTGTGGCCCGAGCCCCCAGCTGGGCAGGCCCAGCTCCAAGCACAAGGGGACTCAGCAAGGAAGGAAGTGGGGGAATCCAGGGTAAGCGGGGGCTGGCGCGCGGCGCCGGCATAGCCTCCGTGCAGCCCTTCCTCCAGCCGGGAAGGTCCTAACGTGGGCCCCACAGAATCTGCACTGGGCAGATTCCTCCCTGAGGTCACCGGAACCCGGATGTTCCCATGTTCAAAATGAGGAAACTGAGGCAGGGAGGTTAGGCAAGCTGCCGTGAAAGCCAAAAGCGGAACAGGTTTTCAACTCAGTCACTGGCCACATCACACCATCCCCAGCCACCTTAGCTAGGCCTGGTGCTCCGCACCTGCAGCCCAGTAGCTCTGGGAAACTGAGGCAGGAGGCTTCCAAGTTCAAGTCCAGCTTGGGCAACTCAGTGAGACTCTGTCTCACAATAAAAAGTTAAAAAAAAAAAAAAAAAAGAGAGGCTGGCGTGATGACACAAGCCTGTCATCCCAGCAGTTGGGAGGCCGAGGCAGGAGGATTGCCATGAATTCAAGACTAGCGTGGGCTACACAGTGAGACTTTGTTAAAATAAAAACAAAGAAAAATTTGCAAGGGTCAAGGATGTAGCTCAGTGCAAAAGCCCTGTAGAACACACACACACACACACACACAGCCACCTGACCACAACCTCCTCCTCCTCCTCCTCTCGCTTCTCCAAGGTAACCAAGTGACAGGCCACCCTGAAGGTGAGTGCTACCTGTAAAATGGCCCTGCCCATTTCCCCAACTTGACGTGGATATGGACTGTCTGCTCCAAAGAAACTAGAGTCCCACTTGAAGAGGCTGAGGCAGGCGGCTCCCAAGCTCCAACCCAACCCGGGCAACTTGGTGACTTGAATGAGATCCTATCTCAACATAAAAACGTTTCTAAAAGCCTGGGGAATATAGCTCATGTTAAAGCTCTAGAGTTGACCCTCAGGGGGCCAGGGAGATAGCTTCGTGGCACAAGTGCCTGCCTGGCAAGTTCAAGGTTGTGAGTTCGAACCCCAGTCCCGCAAAAAAAAAAAAAAAAAAAAAAAAAGAGTTGGTCCTCAGTAACCAGAAGAAAGGAAAGCAGGCAGGTAGAGAAGGAGAGAATGAGGAAGGAGGGAGAGAGAGGTAGGGAAGAGGTACACAGAGAGGAAAGGAAGGAAGGAAGGAAGGAATCAAGCAAGCAAGCAAGCAGGGGCCAGGGTTCGGTTCCTGGCCCCACCTGCCGCGCCGGCCCCACTCTCGAGTGTGCTGAGCCAGAGATGGAGTCCAGGCGTGGGGGCGCGCACCTGTAATCCCAGCACTTGGAGGCAGGACACAGGAGGATCACTGTGAGTCGGAGCTGCACAGTGAGATGCTGTACAAAAAAAAAAATCAAGAAAAAACCCAGGGAATGGTGGTGACTGCCTGTAATCCCAGCATTCAGCAGGACTGCCATGTTTGAGCCTGGGCTACACAGTAAGACAGTCTCAAAAAAAAACAAAAAATAAAAGAGGCAAAAAAGGAAGAATCCTAGTTCCTCATGTGTTTCGTAGCCCAGGGTCCTGCTGGACCTGGAGTTCCGAAGGTTGACCCCTCCATCCCCTTCCCACCCTCCACAGTGTTCCCCAGAATAGCCGGTCCACCTACATGTGGCACCTCGAGGTCCCCAGCAGCAGGGCCCAGGCCCACCCACCTACACATGGCCTCGCCTACCTGGGTGACCAGGAGGAGCCACACGTGCATTGGCTGCCACCCCAGGGCCCCTCACCGTAGCCACCAGCAGGCCTCCCCTGCACAAGGCGGAGCTGCTCCCCATCCCTGGCTGGGACCCCCCACTTCTCTGCAGAGCGAGGGAGCTGCCGCCTCCCCTTCCCGGACACCTCCCTCGCATCTCAGGGGTTTCACAAGGCCCAGCCAGTTGACTCATCCTCTGTGGTCAGCTGTGACCACAGCCCCCGGGGTGCATCTCCACCCCCAGGGGAGGGACTCAGGAACAGACAGTTTCAGCTTCCCCTTGGAGACTTGGGGACCAGGCCTGGGGCACAGTCTCAGCCCCGTGGGCCTTCCTGAGTGCCCTCATTCACTGCAAAAATGTGCCGACCACTGTACGCCCCAATGTCTCTGCAAGATCATAATGGAACCCATTTCACAGATAGGAAAACTGAGGCTCGGAGCAGTGAAGTGGCCTCCTCAGACTCACAAAGGCTGTCTGCTCTCTTCCCCCTCCTCCCACAGGCCTCCATGGCCCCCTCGCGCATCTTTATGGTGGGCAGGGGCCAGGGGGCACCCAGGGAGACCTGGGTCTTGGAGGTCAGGTTGACAGGCAGAAGCCACTCAGCTGTGCCAAGGGGACAGGAAGTGGAACCGGGGTCTGAAAGCCAGACAAGGCCCAGGGCCGCCAGACACAGTGGGCCCGGGCCTTGACCCAGGATGGGAAGTGGCCCTTGACCTCAGCTCAGCCTGAGGGGCTGCAGTGGGAGACAGGGGTCCCTGCCCGGCCCATCTGCACCTGACCTGAGCACCGGCCCAGGGAAGACTGGAGCCCAGTGATGACCTCAGTGAGCGGAAGGAGCCGGGCTCAGTGGCAGCCAGCTATCATCCCAGAACGCTGGGAGGCTGAGGCAGGAGGAGTACAAGTTTGAGCCCCGGGACTTAGCTTGACTCAGTCTCAAAAGAAAATAATAGCAATAATAATTATAACCATGGGCCAGGTGTAGTGGCACACACCTTTAATCCCAACACTTGGGAGGCTGAGGCAAGAGGATCTTTGTGAGTTGGAAACCAGCCTGGGTTACAAAGTGAGCTCAAGGCCAGCCTGAAATGCATAGCAAAACCCTGTCTAAAAAAAAAAAAGAAACCTAATCATAAAAATAATAATAGGGTCAGCAAGATAGCTCAGTGGACTAAAGCACCTGCTTAGGCAAGCTTAGGCAACCGTAGGTACTGCAGTTCAATCCCTGGCACCACATGCTACACCAGCCCCACCCCCCCAGGGCAGATTGAGCTGGCCATAACATAAATAAATAAAGTTTATTTAAAAATAAATAAAAATAATAATAATTACAGCTGGGGATGTAGGAAAGGCCTGGGGTTCAGTAAATTTTCTTTCTTCCTCCTCTTCTTCCTCCTCCTTCTCCTCCTCCTCTTTCTTCTTTTTTGTACCTCACACTTGCCAGGCAGGTAGCCGCTGAGCTATATCCCTGGTTAGAGAGAATAGGACCTGCCTATCCTGCCAGCTACTTAGAAGGCTGAGATGAGAGGACTGAAAGTTCAAGAGTAGACAACTTACAGTGTTGCTAACAACATTATTTTGAAAGTTAAAAATCAAGGCTGAGGCTGGGGCTTGAATGCACAAGGCCTTGAGTTCGATCCCCTGCACCATACGCGCGCACACACACACACACACACACACACACACACACACGTCAAAACTTAAAAATAAACAGGCTGTGAGTGCAGCTCAGGACTCCCCAGTTCTGGATCCCCCCAGGTTGGGGATTCAGAAGCAGTCTGGGGCGCAGTCCAGTGAGCCCCGAGCAGTCATCAGACCTCAGCTTCGATCACCTAATCCATGCATGCGGGGTGTTAATTCCTGTGGTTGTTACTGTTTACCATCTTTAAGATCTGAGGGACCTGGGCCAAGCTCCTCAGAGAAAGAACCCACTTCCTGTCCCCCCAGCCATCTGACCCCCCAAAGCCATCAGCTCAGGGAAAGCCCACAACCCCCCTTCCCTGGCCCACCAAGCCCACCCGAGCGATGCCCCTTGGCTCCCAGCTGTCCCCACGGCACATCTTGGTCTTCCCATCTTGAAAAATAGGAAACATACGCTGCCTCCCTCCAGCGTCTGCCTCTGCCCAACCACACTAGCTGGAAGCCGTCCTCATCCCCCCACCAGGGTCCTGCGCAGCTGCGTCACCTCACCCCCCACTGCCACGTGACCTCGAACCCCGAGGTCCTGGCCCAGCCCTGGGACTCCTCTGAGTCAATGTCCAAGGCTCCCAGCTGCTTCCAAGCCACCTGCCCGGCCTCCACGCCACCTGCAGCCCCTCGGACCTCTCCGCTCCCCACCTTCCACAGCCCCCTGGGGCTATCAGTGCCTTATGCCAGCGGAAATAGAAATAAACTTCACCTTGAGCCCTGGTCCCTTCCCCAAGCAATCGCATTAGGTACAAGCAGCTATGCCCAGAAAGATTTCTAAATCCAAAACCTAAAACACTTCTGGTCCCGAACCTTTTGATTTTCCATTTATCCACACACGTTTGTTTCTAGGTTCCAGAGCTTAGAAACGGCATTGTCTGGGCTGGGCAGATAGCTCAGGGTCAGAAGCACCTGCCTGGCAAGTGTAAGGTCCTGAGTTCGACCCTCCAGTACAGAGAGAGAGAGAGAGAGAGAGAGAGAGAGAGAGAGAGAGAGAGAGAGAGGGGGAGGGAGGAGCGAGCCAGGCGTGATAAGCCCCGCCTTCTCACAGTAGTTTAGCTGCAACACCTCCCAGATTTCCACACCTTTCAAAGGCCTAATCTTCGCGTGCATAACGCTTTAGTGGGGCATCTAGCTGTAAATCATACCAGACTCAATTGCCAGCACCCAGTGCCCGCTCACAAATTCTCTGGAACTTCCAGGCCTACGCCTGTGACCCCAGCATCCGGGAGGCTGAGGTAGGAGGATCACCATCAATTCAAGGCTGGCCTGGACTACGTAGTGAGGCTCTGTCTCAAAAGAATCCACAAGCAACCAAAAACGTCACTCCTCTCCCTGAACCTGTCTCCCTGGCTGACACTGATAACCCACCTGCCGCGTCCCTCACCCAAAAGTCAGGCATGTCACAGCTGCTTGGTAAATGCTCCGAGAAATGCCACTTGGGCTGGGCTGTGGTAGTCTGCCTGGCCCTGTTCCCTAAATCGGTGAATCTGCAGATGAGCCTGGGGACGTGGGGTGGCTGCTCCCATTTCACAGAGCGGTGACGGAAGCTAATCGGAGTCGTCAGTTACTAGCCAGGATTAGAAGCCAGATGCACCCTCACGCCAAAGGCTGGGCCCATTTAATGCCTGTGAAAATTCCTCTGCAAACCCCCACCCCTGCTGGCGTCTCCAGAGTTTCAGCATGCTTCTCCTCCCCAGCTCTAGAACATTCTGCAGCTCCCTAGGGCCCACGGGAGAAACTGGCTCCTCAGTGAAGCCCTCGGAGACTGAGTGCTATCTCATGGCCTCCGCCCATGTGCGCCCTCCCCTGACCCTGCCCGCGTCCTTCCTCTCCACACACCCATCTCCTGTTCCTAGAGGCTGCTGCCCCACGTGGGTACTGTTTAAAGAGTTGTCTTTGCTCTCTACGGTCCCTTGCCTAGGGCTCCTGCTCCAAAGTTGGGCTCCCCTGGGTGTGTGTAGGGGGGCAGTTGGCCCTCGAGAATGAACTCAGGGCCTTTGCACTGAATATACATCCAGGTTTTTGTTTTTGGTTTTTTTGAGGCAGGGTCTCGCTATGCAGTTCAGTCTGGCCTCTTGAGCTCACTTTTGTAGCCCAGGCTGGTCTCAAACTCACAACAATACTCCTGCCTCAGCCTCCCAAGTGCTGGGATTACAGGTGTGCACACCACGCCTGGCTTCACACCCAGGATTTTATTTTATTTTTTATTTTATTTATTTATTTATTTTTTTTTTTGAGACAGATCTCCAGGCTGCAGGTTTAGCTCAGCAGTAGAATGCTGGCCTAGCAAGCTGGAAGCCCTGGCTTAGGTCCTCGGCTCCCAAAACAAAAAATAAACTTCAAGTAAAACACAGCCACAGGGCCGGCCAGATAGCTTAGGGGACTAAAGCCCCTGCTTAGGCAGACAGGGGCTGGGTTTGATCTCCACTGTGCTGAGCCAGCCCCGCCCCCGGGGCACACTGAAACTGCAATTGAGACTAGGCCTGGTGGTGCGCACCTGTGCAGTGAGACCCTGTAGACCCTGTACTAAATACATTTTTTTAAAAAAGTTACAAAAAAGGAAAAAAAAAAAAAAAAAAAAAAGAGGAGGGGGGTGCAAAAAGCAAACAAGGCTGGCCCAAGCTGGGCTGGAATTTACAATCCTCCTGCCTCAGCCTTCCTCGCCTTTCTCTCTGTGAATTCCACGGGGCTAAGAAAGGATTCGCTCAGCCCCAGCCCCATCCCAGTCCCCGGGTGAAGGGAGTTTCTCTGGACGGGCACTGGTGCTGGGCTGGCATCGGCCCAGCATGGGAAGGCTGGACCAGACCTCGGCCCCTCTCCTGGCGACCCCGCGGTGGAGGTGGCAGGGGCTCACAGCCGTCCCGTCCCCCCTCCCACCCCCAGGGCAGCAAGGAGCGCTTCCACTGGCAAAGCCACAACGTGAAGCAGAGCGGTGTGGACGACATGGTGCTGCTGCCGCAGATCACGGAGGACGCCATCGTGAACAACCTCCGCAAGCGCTTCCTGGACGACTACATCTTTGTATCCTGGAGAGGGTGGGCAGGGAGGGACGGCCCAGAGGAGGACAGAGCAAGGAGGAGGAGAGGGTGGAGGGCCAGGAGGGTGGCAGAAGCCCGTGGATGAAGGGAGGCGAGGTCCCCAACCGCACCCCTAAGGTTTTGACCCACAGCAAGAGGGATTTCCACCCAGCGGATCTGCGCAGCGTCTAGTTCTCAGAGGAGCACAAACTGACTGCAAACGAATGGAATGGCAGCGCGGGGGTGGCGCTGGTTTTGTTTTGTGGGACAGGGATTCGAACTCACGACCTTGCACTTGCCAGGCAGGCACTGGTGCCACAGAGCTATCTCCCCAGCCCCAGGGAAGCTGTTTTGCCCAAAAGGGATCCTGGGTCGTGAGAAGGCTGGGAACCTCTGGTTGGGATGGTCCGGAGCGGATGAAGTGACAACATGGTTACAGTTGTCGTAGGTTGTCCCCACCTGACCTGGGTTTCTGTACACAGCGCTGGTTTTGTTCTTTCGGTGCTGCTGCTGCCTCCGCATCCCTCTTCCCGCCCCCTGCCCCCGCCCTTTCCCTCCTCTCCTCCTCCTGATCCTAAGGGTTAAACCCAAGACCCTCATGTTCAGCTATGGCTCAGGCCTTTTCCTGTCTCTTTATTTTTGGTTCAGAGCTAAGGTCTCCGAAGTCACCGGGCCGCCCAGCTGGGCCAGAACTCCCAATCCCACTCTGTTTCCTAAGAGATGCAAGGTGCATCTCAGTACCTCCAGTGGGCTAGAGAAGAGTGCATGGGAACCAGATAAGAGGGCCAGGGACCATACACTACGTGTGTGTGTGTGTGTGTGTGTGTGTGTGTGTGTGTGTGTGTTCACATGCGCATGCGCACTGGGAATTGAACCCAGACCTGGAGCGCTGGCCCAGCTGGTGCTGGGCCGCTGAGCTGTCTCCCCGATCCTGCGTTGCCCTTAACCCCCTCCCAGACCTACATCGGCTCCGTGCTCATCTCTGTAAATCCGTTCAAGCAGATGCCCTACTTTACTGACCGAGAGATCGACCTCTACCAGGGCGCGGTGAGGCTGGGGCTGGGCGGGAGGAGCAAGCCCTGGACCGCCAGCCCCTGTCCCCGGCTGAGCCCTCCCTCCCCTCCCCCTGCCAGGCCCAGTATGAGAATCCACCACACATCTACGCCCTCACCGACAACATGTACCGTAACATGCTCATCGACTGTGAGAACCAGTGTGTCATCATCAGGTACCGGCAGGGGCTCCGGGCCGCACGCGGACACTCAGAGGCCCCACGTCAGGGGGTAGGGGGCTGGAATTCCTTCTTTGTGCCCCCTGCAGTCCTGCCTTGCTTTCCTGGCACCATCTGACTCCTGATACATGGCATGTGTTTATTCTGCAATTGTTCATCTGTTCCCTCTAAATGCCAGCACTGTGAAGGCCAGAACACTTGGGTCTTATTCACCATAGAACAGTGAATCTGGAATGGTGTGTGACACACAGTAGCTGATGGATGGATGGATGCATGGATGGATGATCATGGATAGATGGATGATAGGTGGATGAATGGATGATGGATGG
The DNA here is from genome assembly GCA_004027915.1 of Capromys pilorides. Taxonomy (NCBI): domain Eukaryota; kingdom Metazoa; phylum Chordata; class Mammalia; order Rodentia; family Capromyidae; genus Capromys; species Capromys pilorides. The sequence goes on along the minus strand of PVKN010001026.1, from coordinate 41,579 downwards.
TGATGGATGATGGATGGATGGGTGGATGAATAGATGGATAGATCATGGATGGATGCATGATAGGTGGATGAATGGATGATGGATGGATTGGTGATGGATGGATAGATGACAGATAGATAATGGATGATGGTGATGGATAGATGATGGATGGATGCATGGATAGGTGAATGAATGGATGATGGATGGGTAATGCATGGATGGATAGATGATAGATAATGGATGATGGATGGATGGATGGATGGATGAATAGATCATGGATAGATGCATGGATGGGTGATGCATGGATGGATGCATGCATAGGTGGATGAATGGATGGTGGATGGATGAATAGATGGATAGATGGATGGATAGATGCATGGACAGATGGATGAATGGATGATGGATGGGTGATGCATGGATAAATGATGGATGGATGTTGGATAGATGGATGATGGGTAGATGAATACATGATGGATGGATCATGGATGGATAGATGGATGAATGATTGATGGATGATGCATGGAAGGATACATGGATAGACAGATGAATGAGTGATGGATAGATGGATGATGGGTAAATGGACAATGGATGGCTGATAATGATGGAAGGGTGGATGGATGATGGGAGGATGGACAGATGATGGGAGGATGATGGGTGGGTGGACGGATGATGGGTGGGTGGACGAATGATAACGGATGGCTGGATGCTCAGACTCCAAATGCTTCTTCCTGCCCCTCTCAACAACTGCCCACTGCTTTCTTCATGTCCCCCAGTGGAGAGAGTGGAGCTGGGAAGACAGTGGCTGCCAAGTACATCATGGGCTACATCTCCAAGGTGTCTGGCGGGGGAGAAAAGGTCCAGGTGAGGCGACAAGAACAGAAGAACAGGCCGGGTCTCCCCCAGCCGCACATCGGTTCACCCCCAGCCCCATCCCACCCGACCCCAGACTAACCTTTTCGCACCTGCCTCTGCCCCAGCATGTCAAGGACATCATCCTGAAGTCAAACCCACTGCTGGAGGCGTTCGGAAATGCCAAGACTGTGCGCAACAACAATTCTAGCCGCTTTGTGAGTCATGAAAAAGCCCCAGCTACACACACACACACACACACACACACACGTACCCTGAACAGCCAGGACCAGAGCCCTGTGGAAATCTAGCAGGTAACACCTACTTCTGAATGGGAGATTCACTTCCTGTTTATGGTCCATTGGACAAAAGGTTCCCCATTGGAAGAACTGGAGTAGCCATGACACCTCTGTGTAACATTCTTAAATACTCCCGGCAACTGCAGCCACACTATTTCTGTTCCAGTCCACATTTCAGGTCCAGTTTATTCCCTCATTCATTCTTTCTTTCAACAAACACTTTTTGCGTTTCTGCTTTGTTTTTTGGTATGCGTTTGTTTCAGGTGCTATGCTTGGCCCAATGGGAGACAGAGTAGGGAAGCTCAATTTGGATTTGTGCCCCAATTCTAGCACTATTTAGCTGTGTAGCCTGGATTTTTTTTTTAAAAAAGTTATATGATTTCCTGAGGTTCCTCTATTTTCTCACCCACAAAATATATTTGGCACTCATACCCACCTCACAGGCCCCAGTCATTTCAGTAAAATGTCTGTGTGCAGAAGTGGCCAGACCAATTCTACCCATTAAGACTTTTATTTCCCACCAGGCGTGGTGGCGCACGCCTATAATCCCAGCACGTGGGAGGCTGAAGCAGGAGGATCAGTGTGAGTTTGAGACCAGCCTGGGCTACAAAAGTGAGCTCAAGGCCAGCCTGAACTGCGTAGCAAGACCCTGTCTCAAAAAGACAAAAAAAAAAAACAAAAACAAAAAAAAAAAACACTTTTATTTCCCTAAATATACTTTATTTTAAATATATTTTCATGCAATTACATTTTAAATATTTGTCCTGCCTTATAATTTTTAATACATATAAAAATTGAAAGAGTATTACAGTGAACACTTATATGCCTACCTCTTAAACTTTTTTTTTTTTTTTTTTTGTATTTGGTACAAAGTTTCACTGTGCAGCAGCTTGGACTCGTAGTGATCCTCCCATTTTCAGCCTCCCCAGTGCTGGGATTACAGGTGTGCACCACCACACCCGGTCTCAGTGGCCAGCTCAGCATGCCCGGGGGTGGGGGCCTGCGCAGCATGTGGTGCAGGGGATCAAACTCTAGTCCCTGCACTTGCATAGGCAGGTGCTTAGTCCACTGAGCTATCTCACCTGCCCTTATCTCTTAAACTCCTATCAATCATTGACATTTTATATACATGTCAAGCACAACTAATCTAGCAATCTGGAATGCTACAAATTTTGAAAGTTTCTGAACACCATTGTCATGCTACAAGTGAAAAATCCCGCCCTTGACCTTGTGTCAACCGATTGAAACACAAGTACACTGAAAGCCGTGCATGAAATTACTGTAAGACCTTCTGTTTAAGTCAGGTATGAAATACTACTGCCAAGATAGCTCACTGTGTGGGGCTGGGAATATAGCTCTGCGGCACAGGGCCTGCTTGGCAAGTGCAAGGTCCTGAGTTCAATTCCCAGCACCAAAAACAAAACAAACAAAATATACATATTGAGCCAGCATAGTCCCAGCACTTGGGAGGCTGAGACAGGAGGATCAGTGCGAGTTCAAGACCAGCCTGGGCTACAAAAGTGAGCTCAAGGCCAGCCTGAACTGCATAGTAAGACCCTGTCTCAAAAAGACAAAAAAAAAAAAAAAAAAAGACTGTGTGGATGCAAGTCTTTCGAAATCTTAAATATGAAACACTTCTGATCCTAAGCATTTTGGAAAAAGACTCAGCCACTACTGGCTCTACATGTTTCTATCCACTGATAATTCATTGACATATCAATTTTATTGACATATAATTTTACATATTTATAGGGACTGCTTTATTTTTTGGTGCATTTATTTGTCTTTTTGAGGCAAAGTCTCCCTATGCAGCTCAGGCTGGCCTTGAGCTTACTTTGTAACCCAGGCTGGTCTCGAACTCACAGCGACCCTCTTTCCTCAGCCTCCCAAGTGCTGGGATTATGGAAACTCACTGCCACGCCCAGTGAGATCATTAATTAATGTCCAATATAAACGTCCAGGTTTTAGCTCTTTGTTTCTCTTCATTGTCTTTTCCGTGCAGCTTTTATTTCCTTGAAAGTAATTCTTGCACACAAAAACTAGGATGCACCCGAAGCGGACCACGCTCTGCGTTCCAACGGGCACACAGCCCTGCGTGGCCCCAGCCCCGGTCCATATACAGAGCTCCACCTCACTGCCCAAAGTTCCTTCATCTGTCCTCTCAGTGCCAGGAGTCATCAGTCTTCTGGGTTGTCTTTTGCCATGCAGCACACTCTCTTTACCTGTTCCAGCGCTCCCTGTAAATGGAATCACCTGGTAGTTGCTTTCAAACTGTGACTATACAGAGAAACGAAACTGAGCCTCCAAACCCACACGTACACTTGAAGTTATGCAGCGTTAGTGTACCGGGGCGGAAGCAGTGGCCACACACTGTGGGGGTTTGCTTGGAGAGGAGGATGGGATCTGCCCTGTGATTAGACAGAGGTGGACAGCAGTGGTGGAAAGGGGAGGAGAGGGGTTTGCTCTGTCTGACTCTGGCCAGGGCAGAATCCAGATGATGTTAGGGTCCAAAGAAGGGCACTTGTCTGGGCCTAGAGGAAACGGGGTAACAGCCAAGCACCGATAGGTTCCACAGCATCTCATAGAGGCCTGAGGGTCTCTTATTATGGTGGAGGGATCTGGGAAGTGATCAATCCAGTAGGATGAACGTGCAGGGCGTGGTGGTGCGCACCTAGCATCCCAGCACTTGGGAGGCTGAGGCAGGAGGATCCCTGTGAGTCTGAGGCCAGCCGGGGCCGCAGTGTGAGACCCTGTCTCAAAAGAGTCTTGCACAGCCAATCACCGCGTCACTGTCCCCAAGCTCTCTGATCCATGGTCCTTGCAGAATCTGCAGCTGCAGGGGATGGGGGCCATCCTGAGGACAATGCAACTTGTCTGGTGACCCCATTCCACATGTTCATCCTAGGAAAGGGTGGCCAGGGCCAGGACGAGCTTGGTGACACCAGCAGCGAGGCCTTTGTGCTTCAACAGCCAGCCTGCCCTGAAGAGTCACGCCCCGTGCTCCAAAAGTTTGGAGCTGAGTGTACTAGTCCCCAGTCTTGCGTGCACACAGCCTGCTTCCATACAGCTCTGCGTCATATCTTGTTAGGAAGTCAGCCCTGCACAGATGGAATTGTCTTCCAGTTGCTTCACTCTCCTTTTTTTTTTTTTTTAATTTAACTTTATTTATATTATGGCCGGCTCAGCCTGCCCTGTGGCTGGCGCTGGTACAGCATGAGGTCCTGGGGATCGAACCGCGGTCCCTGAGGTTGCATAAGCTTGCCTAAGCAGGCGCTTTAGACTGCTGAGCTATCTCACCGGCCCTGACTCTCCCTTTTCTAAGGCTTTTCTACATAACGCCTCCCTGAGTAATGGTATCCCTGCTTTCAACAAATTCTGGGGCCAGACAGATAGCTCAAGTGGACTAAAGTACCTGCTTAGGCAGAGTGCAGCTGGGGTTTGATCCCCAGCACCAAAAGCCCTGCCAGCCCTGCCCCTGGGGTGCACTGAGACTGCCTTTGAGACTGGACATGGTGACTTGTGTGCCTGTCATCCCAGCGCTTGGGAGGCCAAACACAGGAGGATCGCTACAAGCCTGATCTATGTAGTGAGACCCTCTACTAACTACATTTGTTTTTAAATTCTGGTTTGGAGACATACAAAAGGGATGGGAGGGTGGGTACCCCTGGGGTGGTGACCAGGCAGGCAGGCAGCGAGTGGAAGAAGAGGAAGCCCAGCACATCACACCCACACCTCATCCTCACCCCAGCTGCCCACGGGGGCCCAGGAGGCTGATGCAATGCCCTCTCGGTTGCAGGGCAAGTACTTTGAGATCCAGTTCAGCCGTGGTGGGGAGCCAGACGGGGGCAAGATCTCCAACTTCCTGCTGGAAAAGTCACGCGTGGTCATGCAGAACGAGAAGGAAAGGAACTTCCACATCTACTACCAGGTGCCAGGAGGGGCAAGGCAGGTCCAGGGTGACACGGGGCCGTGCAGGGCCAGGCCCAGACTCACCGGCCTCATCTCAACCTCCCAGCTGCTGGAAGGGGCCTCCCAGGAGCAGCGGCAGAACCTGGGGCTCATGACGCCTGACTACTATTACTACCTCAACCAGTCAGACACCTACCAGGTGGACGGCACCGACGACCGCAGCGAATTCAGTGAGACCCTGGTGAGCGCCGGGTGCCAGCTGTTCCCTGGGCCCTGGGGATGCTCTCGGGATATGATGCGGGGCTGGCAGCCAGGCGCTCAAATGCCTCCCCTCCCTGGGTCCGTGCTGTGGCCCCGAGGCCCTGACCCTGGGGCCAGGGTGGAGGCCAAGACCGTAGGCACAAGCCCTGTCCCTGTTGTCCCCGCAGAGTGCCATGCAAGTCATCGGGATCCCGGCCAGCGTGCAGCAGCTCGTCCTGCAGCTCGTGGCCGGGATCTTGCATCTGGGTAACATCAGCTTCTGCGAACAGGGGAATTATGCCCAGGTGGAGAGCACGGACCGTGAGTAAGGGTGCCGGGGAGGGAAGTGGAGGCTGCCCCCCTCATACAGAGCCCATCGGGAAGGAGAACAGAAAGCGGGGTGCCCGCGTGGGCCCCAAGAGCCTGACCAGCTGCTCCTTTGGCTCGGACCCGGCAGTCCTGGCTTTCCCGGCCTACCTGCTGGGCATCGACAGCGGCCGGCTGCAGGAGAAGCTAACCAGCCGCAAGATGGACAGCCGCTGGGGCGGACGCAGCGAGTCCATCAACGTGACCCTGAACGTGGAGCAGGCGGCCTATACCCGCGATGCGCTGGCCAAGGGGCTCTACGCTCGCCTCTTCGACTTCCTGGTAGAGGTGAGTGGGATCAGAGATAGAGCTGCCGGGTGGCCTTAGGCAGAAGCAACTGTCGTTGTGTCACCAATCCCTGGCCAGGGGTGGGGACAGCGATGGCAAGTAAGAGGCCTGGTCTTAGTTACTTCCGACCTTCCTGGGACAAAGGCCCACCACCCACCACGCTGAAAGGAGAGGTTTACTGGGGCCATGTTTCAGTCCATGGTTGGCTGGCTCTGGGGCAGGATGCAGGGCAAAGGGGTCAGGATGCAGCGGAGCAGCTCCCCACGCGATGGACCCCAAGCAGAGAAGGAGGGCAGGAACCAGAGAGGGAGAAAACTCTTCCAAGCCACGCCCCCATGACGCCGCTTCCAATCAGATCCCACTTCCTACGGGGATGACGTCAGTCCCGTAATCCAATCACCTTCCAGCGGCCCTTGATAATAAGCACCTGAGGCTCTAGGGAGACGATAACCTTTGAGAGCCACGCGGAAGGATGCAAAGGAGATGAAGTGATGGATGATGCGATGGGGCTGGAGAGGCACGGGATGTGACAGGGCCACGGATAACCACAGCAGCTGCACACGCAGTGTAGCACTCAGTGTGTACAGTCCTGAGTGGTTCGTGTGTGTCACCCTCTTGCATCCTCAGAAAAAGCTTTATAAGGGGCTGGGGAGGTAGCTCTGTGATACAAGTGCCTGCTGGGCAAGTGCAAGGTCGTGAGTTCGAACCCTGGTCCTGCAAAAATAAAATAAAATAAAATAAACATCAAATCCAAATCCTGAAATATTTTTGGCCACAATCATTTCTTTTTTGGCAGGACCTGGATTCAAACTCACGACCTTGCACTTGCCAGTCGGGCACTTGTGCCACGGAGCTATCTCCCTGGCCCCGCCACACTCATTTCTAATGCACGATCCCTGGGGCTGGCAGTGTGGCTCGGTGGTAGAGCATCTGATAACATAAGTTGTATTCCTAGCACCATTCCCAGAAACTCTAATAAGGGATCCTCAGCCTGTAGCTACTTATTTAATTAGTCATTTTTGCTGTTTGATACTAGAGATGGAACCCAAACCCTCCTGTACGTAGACAAAAAATCTACCACAGAGCTGCACCACAGCCCAGGCCTTGGTGCCATTCTCCCATTTTAGAGCTAGGAAAACTGACACACAGACAAGCTAAAAGGCAGAGCCGGTTCCTGGGTCCCCAACACTCCAACACTTTTATGGGTGGCTGATTGGAAAGTAGGGGGACTGGATTCAGTGCAAGAAAGACACTGGTGAGAGGAGACCCCGATCATTACCTGGGCTAGCAGCCTATCAAGAGGGTGGTGGGGTTGGGTGCTGCGGCCCACATCTGTAACCCCAGCTACATGGGAGGCTGAGGCAGGAGGATTTCAAGTTCGAGGCCAGCCTGGACAACTTAGTGAAACACTGTCTGAACATTTTAAGAATCAGTTAAAGGAGCTATGGGGGTAGCTCGGTGGTGGAGTGCCTGCCTAGCACGTGTGAGACGTCACAGGGTGGGGGGTCATGGGTGTGACCCACTGTCCACCCTCCCATAGGCCATCAACCGTGCCATGCAGAAGCCCCAGGAAGAGTACAGCATCGGCGTGCTCGACATCTACGGCTTCGAGATCTTCCAGGTTGGAGCCCTCCACCCCGACCCCCAACCCATATCCTGGCCTCCTGGCAACCTCAGGACAGACAGCCCAAAGGCCACCAAGACTTCTGGCACCAGCATAGTAACCGGGGACCTTTCCTCCCTTGGCAGAAAAATGGCTTCGAGCAATTCTGCATCAACTTCGTCAACGAAAAGCTGCAGCAAATCTTCATCGAGCTCACCCTGAAGGCCGAGCAGGTGGGCGGGCACTCGGGGCGGGGCCAGAGACCTCAGGCGCGAGCCATAGGGACTCCCAGTATCCTGCTCTCACGTCGCCCTACTGTTCCTCGTTAGCCAGGTTTCTGTCACTGTACTAAAGACTGAGGTGAGAGGCGACCTGCTTACAGACGGAAAAGATTTCTTTATTTTTTTATTTTTCTTGCGGGACCAGGGTTCGAACTCATGACCTTACAATTGCCAGACAGGCACTTGTGCCACAGAGCTATTTCCCCAGCCCCCTTATTTATTTATTTATTTTTAAATTTTATTTATTTATTTTGGTCTTTTTGAGACAGGGTCTTGCAGTTGGGGCTGGCCTTGAGCTCACTTTTGTAGCCCACGCTGGCCTCGAACTCGCACTGATCCTCCTGCCTGCCTCAACCTCCCAAGTGCTGGGATTATAGGTGTGTGCCACCATGCCTGGCAATAAACTACCTTTTTATTTTATTATTATTATTTTTAAACCTCTTTTATTTATTTTATGGCCGGCTCAGCCTGCCCTGGAGGTGGGGCTGGCGCAGCATGTGGTGCAGTGGGATTGAACTGCTGTCCCTGCGTTGCCTAAGCTTGCCTAGGCAGGCACTTTAGACCGCTGAGCTATCTTATCGGCCCGGAAAAGATTTATTTAGACTTTGGAGACTGATCCAAGATCCAACAGACCCACTGCTTCAGGCCTCTCGGGGAGCACTTGAGGGGACAGACTGCCAACCTCATTGGGAGAAGGAAAGGGGGGCGGGACAACAGCCAGCCAATCCCCACAAGGCCACGCCCCCAATGACCTAAACATTCCAACTAGGTCCCGCCTTCTCCACCTTCCAACACCGCTGCCCTGGGACCAAGCTCTCCGCACACAGGCCTTTGGGACACATGAAGTCCCAAACTGTAGCACCTTCCCACACTTCGCCACAAGATTTCCCTCTAAATCTTGGACGGTAGCCTCGAGGCTCACTCACGCGACCACCGTGACAGGCTGAGTGCAGTGGCAGAAACCCCTTGTCCCAGCTGCTTAGGAGGCTGAGGCAGGAGGGTTAGTTGAGCCCTTGGTTTTGAACTTGGGCTTCATAGCAAGACCCATCTCAAAAAAGAAAAGAAAAAGCCAGGCTTGATGGTGAAAACAAACAAGATTCCAGGCTGCAGAGTACTTTCCTAGCAGCTATGGTAGAGATGATGCCCAGCACCCCTCCCCCCCATTTGACTTTGCCCCTCCCCCCCAGATACACAGCCTGCAGCCAGGATTCAGAAGCGAATGGTGGCCTTGGGGATGATTCCAAGAGGTCACTAAGAGGGCAGTGGGGCTGTGGGGCTGATTTAAATTAAAAAGAGCAGAAATAAGGACGCTAGGGCGCTTATCCGACATCTGGCATTGGCTTGGTCAAAGGACCGGAAGTGGGGATGAGCGCTGGCCACACCTCCCTCCCCGGGCCACCCAGCCCACCTGCCCCTCTGCACCCCCAGGAGGAGTACGTCCAGGAGGGCATCCGCTGGACCCCCATTGAGTACTTCAACAACAAAGTGGTCTGCGACCTCATCGAAAGCAAGCTGGTGAGGGCTGGACATCTTGGGCACGGGCCTGGAAGACCCTGAAGGGGGCTGGCCGTAGCACCTGGGGACCCCTCGCTTTATGCTAGGATCTAGGCCTGCAGCATGGGGCCGCCAGCTCCCTCATCCGTTGACTCTGCCCTCCTGTTTGTATGTCACGTATTCATTCAACAAACATTCCCCCGGACAAACTTCCCAAGTCTCCCACCACGAAGTCTCAGGAAGGGAGAAAGGAGAGCGAGTTCCCCGCGGGCTGCCGCGCCCCATCCTGCAGCTTCCACCGCAGCTGCCCCCACCACCACACACACACACTGTTTTGTCTCTTTTCCTTCTCCTTTTGTTTCAGTCGGAGCTGGCTTTAAGCTTTCTCTGTCCGCCAGGCTGGCCTGAGCAGTCCTCCTGCCTCGGCCTCCTGAGTGCTAACCTGGCACATTTGTGCATTTGGAAGTCCCCCGCCACCCACTGTTCTTTTACCCCTCCCCTCCCTCCGTCTCTCTGGCCGGCGGGGTGGGGCAGGGCCACACACCCCCCCCCCCGACTGGCTGACGCTCCACCCCTGCCCACCTGGGTTCCCCCCAGAACCCCCCAGGCATCATGAGCGTGCTGGACGATGTGTGCGCCACCATGCACGCCACGGGCGGGGGCGCGGACCAGACGCTGCTGCAGAAACTGCAGGCGGCCGTGGGCACCCACGAGCACTTTAACAGCTGGAGCAGTGGCTTTGTCATCCACCACTATGCGGGCAAGGTGCGTGACACCCAGGCGCATCCCCTTGACCCCTCCCCCAGTCTCATAGCCCCCAGCGACTCTCAAAAACTCCAAAAATCCTGCCTGGACCCCCAGCCAGGGCTGCGGGACTCCACCGACTGAGTTCTCTCTCGGCTAAATGCCCCCCTACTGCTCTTTTCCCCCCACGGGACGCCACCCCCAATTCACCGGGTGCACCAGCTCCCCAGCGAGCCCGGGCCCACACAGCACCCCTCAGCCCAGCATTCTGAACCGTAGCTTCCTCCCAGCTGGGCCAGGAGACAGTCCGGCCTCTCTGGCCTACAAGCCCCATGCCCCGCCCCACCGCCCAGCTCTCCACCTCCCTCCCCCAGGTCTCCTATGACGTCAGCGGCTTCTGTGAGCGGAACAGGGACGTCCTCTTCTCGGACCTCGTGGAGCTGATGCAGAGCAGTGAGCAGTGAGTACGCCGGGCCTGGGCGTGGGGCCGAGGCCACGTGTGGGGGGTGGGGGTGGGGGGAGATTTGAAGACCACTCCATCTTTCCCAGAGTTCCTCCAGCCTATGGGACTGGCTGTCGTGCTAGGAAATGGTTCTGATCTATAAATCTGCATAAATCTGCATAAATAAACCTGCATAAACTATAAATCTTGTAAACAGCCCATATGGCCAAAGACAAATGAACGGATGATGCAAATATAGTATTTACACAGGGTGGAGTACTACTCAGCCCTAAAAAAGGTAAATTCGAGTCATTCACAGGAAAACAGAAGCACTTTGAGACTGCAGAGCTAAGTAAAACACATGAGATGGGGATGGCTAAATGTCACAGTTTCTCTGACTCAAAGAACCCAAAGCAGAAATAACTTAAAAGGCAAAATAGAAGATAAGAGGACAGAAAACAGGGAGGTGGGCCTTCTGCAGATGTAAGGGGATCTGGAGATGGAGGCAAACAGGAGAAAAGCCACAAAGACTCAATAGCATATGGACTCGCACCAACCCTGCAGGACAACTGCAGTCACTGGATGGCAGACGCGTACTAATGCAAGAAGTAACCTGCCTTAGCAGGCGCTTCCGGCCGCTCAGCTACCTCGCCAGCCCTCGCTGCCTTTTTAAATATTTCTTATCAGTTCATGTTTGTAGTCGGCAACGATTACGTTCTTTATATGGAGTTGGTCCTCCTACAGGATGCATCTTTTTTTAAATGTATGCACTTATGCAAATTTATGCAAATTTACTTATTTGATACAGGGTCTCACTATGCAGCTTGGACTCATAGTGATCCTCCTGTCTCAGCCTCCCAGAGCTGGGATTACAGGCATGCGCCGCCACCACCCCCAGTTTCCAGGCAGACGCAGTGTGCCCAGGGTTCCAGGGCCTGCTTGGCATGAGGTACCAGGGATCAAACCCGGGTCCTTGTGCTTGCCAGGCAGGTGCTTAGACCACCAAGCTATCTCCACAGCCCTACAGGATGCCTCTTGTTTCTTCCTCCTCTTTCCTCCTTTCCCCTCCTCCAAATTGACCCCCTTCCCATTTGAAAAAGATCTCCCTGCTTATCTTTTATTTGTTCTTTAATTCTATGAGTTTCTCGTATGAGAGAAACCACGTGTTTAATCCTGGGTCATGTCGCTGTGCATTATGGTCTCAAGGTGCCCCCACGTTCCTACAAATGACTCAAGTTTGTCCTCTGTTGAGTGAAGTACTCTCCTTGGTGTGCAAACAGCACCCGCCACGTCAAGCAGTTTATTTTGGCGCACGGTTTGGAGAGGTTTCCTCCGTGATCGGCTGTCTCCAAGACAGGGCCGCACACGGCAGAGGGGCCTGGCAGAAGAAAAGCGGCACACCTCACGGCAAGAGGGAAGCTGAGAGCCGAGGGGGGTGCCGGGAAGGAGCTAAGCGCTTCCGGCCAGGCCCTCAGCAGCCTGCCTCTTCCGGCCAGGCCCCACCCTCCAGCAGCAGTCAGCCCGGAGGTCCCTAGAATGCAGATGCCAGCTTCCCAGCTTCACCTCCCCAGCTTCCTCCTGAGATCACCTGAAGCTTTAGGGGGGTTAGATAGGAACCACAACACTGATCCCAAAGACTAAAAAATGTAGGGCCAAGCCGGGCGTGTTGGCGCATGCCTGTAATCCCAGCACTTGGGAGGCAGAGGCAGGAGGATCAGTGCGAGTTCGAGACCAGCCTGGGCTACAAAAGTGAGCTCAAGGCCAGCCTGAACTGCACAGTGAGACCCTGTCTCAAAAAGATAATTAATTAATTAATTAATTAATTAAAATAAAATGTAGGGCCAGGCAGATAGCTCAGCGGATTAAAGCACCTGCTTAGGCAGACACAGGGGCTGGCAGTTCAATCCCCAGCATGCCGTGCCAGCTGAATGAGACTGGTAGTGGTGGCACATGCGCCTGTAATCCCAGAGCTTGGGAGGCTGAAAACAAGACAATCGCTAGGAGTTCAATATGTAGACCCTATACTACATACAAAAAAAAAAAAGACTAAAACGTGCCCCACCCCTCCTTCCCCCATTCTCTCCCTCCTACATCTTCCCCCTTCCCCCACCGCAGCTCCCAGCAAGCCCGGAGAGCTCTCTCTGTCCGGCACTGCGGCAGCCCCGCGCTGCTCCCTAACTCCCTGTCCCCTGCCCAGGGCCTTCCTTCGGATGCTCTTCCCTGAGAAACTGGATGTGGACAAGAAGGGCCGCCCCAGCACAGCCGGCTCCAAGATCAAGGTGGGCCTGGGGTGCGCCGGATGGAGCTTGGGGCTGGGGGGTCCCACCGCAGACCCCGCTCCTCTGCTGGCTCAGCGTCCACCCCGGGGCTCTCTGAGGTCCTCCGTAGCCCGCAGTGTCTTGGTCCAGCTCTGCATTTAGGGAGCTGGATTGGACAACCGTCCTTGGCTTGGTCACTTGCTTTTTTTGTTTTTATGTGTTTCCTTTCGCGGTGCTGCAGCTGGAACCGCGGGGCCGGCACCAGCCCTGCCCCCAACCCACTTTTTCTTTTAAGGCTGTAACATTTGCACAGCACACATACCCTCGCTCCTCCATCTCCCCTGCGTCTTAGTTCAGCGGCATCTGCCGCGTGCGCATGCGCGCTCAGGCGGCCGCCCACCATGGACCCCCAGGGCTTCCGCTGCACATGCGCAGCTCTGTCCCCAAGACACGCTAAGTCCCCAGCACCCCCCCCCCCCCGACCAGCGCCCAGTCTCTACTTCCGGTCTCTGGATCCGATGGCTCTGGGAATGCTGCAGATGTGGAACGGCACAGCGTTTGCCATTTTTTATCTGCCAATGTCACTAAGCATCCTGTCCTCAAGTTCCATCCGTGTCGTAGCATGTGTCAGAGTTTCCTCCCTTGGTTGGACATGGTGGTGCACGGCCACCATCCCAGCACTCGGGAGACTGAGGCAGGAGGACTGATGCAAGTTCGAGGCCACCCTAAGCTACAGGCCAGCTTGAGCTACCCAGCAAGAGCCTGTTTCAAAAAAAAAAAAAGTCTAAAATTTCCTCCTTTATTTACCTGCATAATAGTCGCTTCTTGGCCTGTTGCTAAGCTCAAGTACATATCTACCTGAATAATATTCCATTATAAGGTTAACTACATTATTGCCTCTTTATTCATCTGTTGGACATTTAGTTCATTTCCACTTTTATTTTTTTTCTATTTATGTATCTGGTGCAGGGTCTCACTATGCAGCTTGGACTCATAGTGTCCTCCTGTTTTCAACCTCACCAGTTCTGGGATTACAGGCGTGCACTACCATGCCTGGACTCAGTTGCTGGGGCTGGCCCAGTGTGCAGGACCAGGGATCGAACCCCAGTCCCTGCACTTGCCAAAACAGGTGCTTGATCCGCTGAGCTATCTCACCGGCCCCGTTACCACCTTTTGGCGGCTGTGATTCACGCTGCTGTGGATGTGGGCTCCCATCCTAATAATATGCTAACAACTGTGTGGGTTTCTGAGACAGGGTCTGGCTCTGTAGTCCAGGCTGGCCACACATTTCCTTTGAGACCAGGCGTGATCCTCCTGCTTCAGCCTCCCCGCTGTGGGCAGTGCAGGTGAAGGGTCCCTTACTGAGCACTTGCTCAGCCCACCTAGGAGGGCTCAGGGAGGGCCAGCCTCTCACCGCGGTCACACAGTAGAGTCTGGGTCTCTCAGGTGGCTCCCCCAACACCAACTGGAGACCTCCAGACTGCATTCCCTTTTCCCAGGGGTGCCTCAAGCCAGGCACGGTGATGTATGCCTGTAATCCCAGCCCTCTGGAAGGCTGAGGCAGGAAGATGGCCAGTTCAAGCCCGGCCTGGGCAATTTAGCGACGCCCTATCTCACACGAGGGCCCACGCCCGCCCAAGGCTGGCCTCTCAGTCCAGTCCACACACAGTTCTGGACTCCTAAAGTCCTTGAACCCTGAAGGAGCGGCAGAAGGATTCTGGGTAGCTTGGCTTCCTGAGGGTTCTATTACTCCGTAAGCAAAGGTTTCCTGGGCGCCCAATTATCTGCTGGCTGCCACAGATATGAGGGCCCTGGGGCGCCCTCGGAACCTATCCCGAGACCCAGGGCTGTCTGGGTCTTGGGTGTGGAGGGGCCGAGCGGAGGGGCGTCTGTGCGGCCCTCACCCCTGCCTTCTGTGACCCAGAAACAAGCCAACGACCTGGTGGCCACGCTGAAGAGGTGCACGCCCCACTACATCCGCTGCATCAAGCCCAACGAGACCAAGCGGTCCCGGGACTGGGAGGAGAGCAGGTGACGCCCCGCACTGCCGCCTGCGCCACCCGGTGCCACCTGACCCACACACCGCCCCCAAATCCAGGGCTCACTCGGGCCTGGCCCCTAAGACCAGGGTACAGATAGACTAGATGGAGCCCCCGCCAACGCCCAGGGGGCCCCGCGGGCCAGCACAGCCTCCCCCACTCCACCCGGAGGGCTGCAGCTCCTGTCCCCAGGCCCCACCCCAAGAACGGACTCCCGACTCCGGGGTGCACCCTGGAGCTGCCCGAGCACCAAGCGTGTCCTCTGCCGCCCCAGGGTCAAGCACCAGGTGGAATACCTGGGCCTGCGGGAGAACATCCGCGTGCGCAGAGCCGGCTTTGCCTACCGCCGCCAGTTCGCCAAGTTTTTGCAGAGGTGAGCGCCCCGCGCACGCGCCCTGGGCCCTGCACCCCGCGACCGGCGCCCTAAGCCGCACTGGCCACTGCCCCAGGTACGCCATCCTGACCCCGGAGACGTGGCCGCGGTGGCGTGGGGACGAACGCCAGGGCGTCCAGCACCTGCTCCGGGCCGTCAACATGGATCCGGACCAGTACCAGATGGGGGGCACCAAAGTGTTCGTCAAGAACCCGGAGTCAGTGAGTGCGGAGGGGAGCGAGGGAGAGGAGACAGGCCAGAGACAGAGAATGGAGAAGGGAAGGGCGAGAGGAAGAGAAAGTGAAAAGGGGGAGGAAGAGGGAGAGATCGACTAAGAAAGACTAAGTCCGAGATTGTGCCATCCCAAATATTCAGGAGGCTGAGGCAGGAGGATCACCACAGCTCCAGGCTGCGCACGAGTTCAGGACCGGCCTAAACCACACAGAGAGACACTGTTTCAAAAAGAAATAACATAGGGCCAGGGAGATAACTCAGGGGCACACGTGCCTACCTGGCAAATGCAAGGTCCTGAGTTCGAGTTTGATCCCCAGTTCCGCCAAAAAAAAAAAAAAAAAAAAAAAGAACCAATGTCAAAAATAAATAACATAAAATAAATGAAAAATTTTAAAAGCTCTTAAAATTTTTAAATTTAAATTTGTTTCTTTTTCAGTACCAGGGATTAAACTCATGACCTGACGTTTGCCAGGCAGGCACTTATGCCACTGGGTGATCTCCCCAGCCCTAAAATTTTATGTATGTATGTATGTATATGTCCGGCTCAGCCTGTCCTGGGGGGTGAGGCTGGTACAGCATGTGGTGCCTGAGATTGAACCATGGTCCCTGCAGTTACCTAAGCTTGCCTAAGCAGGTGCTTTAGACCGCTGAACTATTTCACCACCCCCCAAAAAAATTTTATTTTATTTTACTCATTTCATTTCATTTTATTGAGGAACCGGTGATTGAACTCAGGACCTTGTACTTGGCAGAAACTTGTTTTTTTGGTTTGTTGCTTTTTTTTTTTTTTTTTTTTTTTTTTTTTTTTTTTTTTTTTTTTTTTTTTTTTTTTTTTTTTTTTTTTTTTTTTTTTTGCGAAACCAGGGTTTGAACTCACAACCTTGCACTTGCCAGGCAGGCACTTGTGCCACAGAGCTATCTCCAGCTGCCTTAAAACTTTAAATTTAGGGGCCAGCGAGATGATTCAGAGGTCTAAAGCACCTGCTTAGGAAAGCTCAGGCAACTGCAGGGACTGCGGTTCGATCCCCAGCACCACATGCTGCGCCAGCCCCATCACCAGGGCAGGCTGAGCCAGCCATAAAATAAGTAAATAAAGAAACAAACAAACAAATAAAAATAAAGGTGAAGAAAGATTTAAAAAAAAACGATTTTAAATTTAAAAAAAAAAAATTAAGTTCAGTGTGAAGGCCCTGGGCTCAATCCTCAGTACTGCAAATAAATAAAGTAGTGAAGAAATTATCTTAGGGCCAGTGAGATAGCTCAGCAGACTAAGCACCTGCTTAGGCAAGCACAGGGGCCGGGGTTCCATCCTGACACCAAAGGCCAAGACGGCCCCACCCCCAGGCCCTGCTGAGCCAGTCACCCACAATTAGTAATCGCAGCACGGGGGAGGCTGGAAACAGGAGGATCACTACAGCCCAGCCTGCATAGCGAGACCCTGTACCAAATACATAAAAAAAAAGAAAAAAGAAAAAGAAAAGAAAAGAAATCCTGATGGAGTTTTTCTCACCCCATAATAAGTTTATGTTAGAATGAGTTTTTAAATATTTGGTACAGGGTCTCACTACGCAGCTCAGACTCACAGTAATCCTCCTGTTTTGAGCCTCCCCAGTGCTGGGATTGCAGGTGTGCGTCACCACACCCAGTCTCGGTGGCTGGCTCTGCATCCTGGGAGCAACAGAATGATTCTAATTTGATAATTTTTTCTTCTTCCATATCTTTGGGGGGGTCGCTCAGGATGGAACCCCATGCCTCACCCATGTGAAGCCCCGGCTCCACCAGTGAGCTCCATTCCCAGCCCAATTTGAATTTTGTTCCTATTATGCTTATGGGTTTTTATTTTGTTTGGCTTGGGATTTTGGGTTTGGTTTGGTATTTTAAGACAGGATCTAAGTATAGGGCCTAGGCTGGCTTTGAACTCACAACAGCTATCTTAAAAAATAAATAAATAAACAAACAAGCAAACTAGAATTTAGGGCCCGGGAGACAATTTAGTGACATAGGTGCCTGACTGGCATGCGCAAAGTCTAGAGTTCAATCCCCGGTACCGAAAGAAAAAAGAGAGACACAGAGAGAGAGAATTTAAACATTCATTGTAGCCTGTAATCCCAGCACTTGGGAGGCTGAGGCAGGAGGATCGGTGCAAGTCTGAGACCAGCCTGGGCTACAAAAGTGAGCTCAAGGCCAGCCTGAACTGCATAACGAGACCCCGTCTCAAAAAGAAAAAAAAAAAAAATCACATTCATTGTAAAAAAAAAAAAA
>PVKN010001026.1:0-15477 GCA_004027915.1 Capromys pilorides | reverse complement strand
TACTGCTGGGCTACCTCCCCAGCCCTCCTCCTCCTTTTTGTCTTTAAAAACCAAATTCTCAAAAAGAAAAAGAAAGAAAAGCTTTAGTCCTTTTTTTAAACTTTATTTATACTATGGCCGGCTGAGCCTGCCTTGGGGGTGGGGCTGGCACAGCATGTGGTCCTGGGGATCAAACCACAGCCCCTGCAGTTGCCTAAGCTTGCCTAAGCAGGCGCTTTAGACCGCTGAGCCATCTTGCCAGTCCTCTGAAACAATTTCAAATTTCCACAAATGGAGTAAGAACAGTACAAAGAATATCCACATACATATTACAGGAAATTCCCCAACTGTTAACACTGGGCACATTGAGTTTCTCATTCCTATCTTCGTTTTCCTGTTCACACATACACATACACCGAATCACTTGCAAAGACATGTCTTTCCTAGACTATTTGAAAATAAACAGCAGATATTAGGCTCTGTATTCCTAAACATATCAATAAAGATAACAATAATCAATAATGATAAACATAACAATAAAGATAGTGAGGCTAGGCGTGGTGGCACACGCCTGTAATCCCAGCACTTGGGAGGCTGAAGCAGGAGGATCAGTGTGAGTTTGAGACCAGCCTGGGCTACAAAAGTGAGCTCAAGGCCAGCCTGAACTGCATAGCAAGATCCTGTCTCAAAAAGACCAAAAAATAAAAATAAAAGATAGTCAGGGCCAGCCTGATAGCTCCACAGACTAAAGTGCCTACTTAGGCAGAGCTCAGCAGCCGGGGTTCGATCCCCACCCCCAGGGTGCACACAGGAAAATCACCACTAGTCCGATCTACATAGTGGGACCCTGTAGACCCCGTAGACTGTGTCCTAATTACAGAAAAAATAAATAAATAAATAATCTTTGATGTGACTACAGAAAACTACCAGTACATTTTGCTTCTTGGGTACTGGGAGCCGCTTGCCAGGCAGGCGCTCCACCGTTCAGCCATCTCTCCGGTCCCTAATAAGCAGTAAATTTAACAACAGTACAAATCGCAGCAACTTTCCACAGACTTTGTGACCTGTCCCAGTCATGACCTGCATGCACATGGTTTCTGGCCCTAGTCTATCACCCAATACAGCTTCAAGTATTACATTTAGTTCTCTTAACATCTGATTTAAATTGCAGGCTTTATCATTGTTAGCTTGTTTTAAAGCTCTTATAAATAACAGATTTTTATTCTTTTAAAAAAAAATTTAACAGTTTATTTATTTATTTGGTACAGGGTTTCGCTTTGCAGCTCAGACTCGTAGTGTGATCTTCCTTCTCAGCCCTTCCCAGTGCTAGAATTACAGGCGTGTGCCACCTCACCCAGTTTTGGGGTGGTTGGGTGCGCCCAGGTTTGCGGGCCATGTGGCATGCAGTACTGGGGATTGAACCTGGGTCCCTGCGTTTGCTAAGCAGGCGTTAGACCGCCAAGCTATCACCTGACTCCTAGATATTTGTTCTTTTTTTAAATTTTTTCTTTTTTGAGACATGGTCCTGCCATGCAGTTCAGGCGGGCCTTGAGCTCACTTTTGTAGCCCAGGATGGTCTCAAACTCACATCAATCCTCCTGCCTCAGCCTCCCAAGTGCTAGGATTACAGGCGTGTGCCACCAAGCCTGGGCGATATTTATTACTACTTTCTCTCTCTCTCTCTTTTTTTTTTTTTTTTTTTTTTTGTATTTTAGGGAAGGATCTACAGGGTGTTCAGGGTCTCACCATGAGATTGGACTCGTAATGATTCTTCTGTTTATAGCCACACCCAGTCTCAATTACTATCTCAGTGTGCCCCGGGGTCAGGGCCCACACAGCAGGCCGGGGGATGGAACCCCGTCCCTGCATCGGCCTAAGCAGGCGCTCTAGTCCGCTGAACTATCTGGCCAGCCCTTCACTGGTTTTCTTTGAACACCATCTCCATATGTACAGCCGAAGCTGGTCTCCCACTTACAACCCTCGTGCTTCAGCCATCATTTCTGGTACCTCCCTGATCTGTCAGGGTCTCCCCACTATCTTCACTGCACACAGAAGCCCCTAGGCACGCCTCTGCCACGCAGACAGAAATACACAGCTTACAGAGTCCCCTGCGGGCTCAGGCTCAGCCAGGGCCTCCTTGGGGCTGCATAACAAATTCTACGAACTCGATGGCCAAGATCTATTCTAAGTTCCACCCCAAAGCCCAACGGCCCAATGACCGCAGAGATCATGTGCTGTATCTCGCCCTGATCAAAATTAGCCAGTGGCCACGCTAGAAACCACGGTAGGGCTGGTGAGATGGCTCAGCGGTCTACAGCGCATGCGTCGGAAAATTTAGGCCACCGCAGGGACCGCGGCTCGATCCCAGGCGCCACATGCTGCGCCGCCCCATCCCCCCACCCCCCAGGGAAGGCTGAGCCGGCCATAACACAAACAAAATAAATGAGGTTTAAGAAAACAAAATAAACTTTAAAAAAAAAAAAAAAAAAACAACACAGTCACCTCCCCTCCGAGGCCCAAGTCCCCGTGGGACCCCAGCTGCAGCAGGGGCACCTTCCAACCTCCACACCCCGCCTTCTTCGGCCACAGCAGCGCGCAGGTCCACCCACTCTCCTTGGCAAAGCTTAGCTTGTCCCTGTTCACGCCGCCCTTTCCCTCCTTCACGCCTGAGCGAGCAGGCGACAGCTGAGAGGTCACTTCCTCAGAGGGGCTGCCGACAGACACCCCTACCGCATCCTCCTGAAGGGCATGAGCTGCGTTTGGTGACTTACTATATTTCCTCATTTTAAGCTTCAAGTCCTATGAGCGCAAGCTTAGCTGTCTGTCCTGCCCCCCCCCCCTAGCACCTGGATTGGTATGTAGCATACAGCAGGCACTGAAGGAATGTAGGCTAGACAGGGGACCCATGTCACCCCCAGTAACACAGTATCCGGGACCCAGCCCTCTCCAGTCTGAGGTTTCAACTGCTGGTTAAAGCCTAAAAATCAGCCGGAGGTGATGGTGCACGCCTGTCATCACAGTCCTCAGGTGGCCGAAGTGTGGGAACCGCCACAAGTTCAAGGCCAGCGTGGCACACAGTGAGGTGAAAGGCAGCATTAGCTACACAATAAGCCCCTGTCTCAAAAAGCAAACAACCAAACAAAAAGCCGAAAAAGCCCTAAAGACTGTCAGCTTGTTTCCTGCGCTTCGCTTTTACGACCGACCCATTCTAACTGCAGAATTCGGTGCTTTGAAAAATGTGAAGCCTTAGTGGGGCGTGGTTTTGCACACCTATCAGCTCAACACTCGGGAGGCTGAGGCAGGAGGACGGTTGCAAGTTCAAGACCAGCCTGGGCTACAAAGTGAGCCCAAGGCCCCCCTGAATAGTAAGAGGCCCTGTCCCCAAAAAGGGAAAAAGAAAAAAAAAAAATCTGACGACTGTTGCCATTGTCAATTTCCTTCAAAAAGATGGGCCAATCACAGAGAAAAAAAAAAAACAACTGCCGTGTAGTACCCTCCAAGGATTGACCACGGGATGTGACAATAAAGGATATGGGCTCCCACTTTGCAGTCGAGGACATGAGGCGAAGAGAGTCCTCATGCCAGTTTTTGCACCCTGAAACTGCCCCTAGCGTGCAGGCCCACGCCGGGTCCACTCTTCGGTCCAGGAGGAGCAGTCTCAGGCCCCGCCCCCTCTCGTACCTTCACGCTCAGGCTCCGCCTCAGCTCTCGCGAGAGCTGGGAGCCAAAAAAATGGCGTCGGTGTGAACGTGAGCTCGCAGCGCCGAGGAAGTCTGCACCACCTGATCCGGAGCCACCGGAGCCGCAGGAACAGAGATCAAGGGGAGTGAAGGATGGTGAGCGCGACGCCAGGGACACGGGAGCGGCGGAGCAGCGGGAATTGGCAGGGAGCGGCCCTATCCGTGTGCACAGCCTCCAACTGACCCCACCCCCACATCGGGACACCCGACCACCGCGGGCTGTCAGTCGGCGGGCGTCGTTTCCCTACTTCCGGGCCGCCCTGGGCTGGGTCACGCCCACACCAGGCTCAGACTCCGCCCCTAAGAACATCTGTGCTCTTAGCGCCTCCAAATTGGTCTGCACAACTCGAGCCCAGCGGGCATTTCCACATCACCATCACAGTCTGCTTCAAGCCCCTCTAATAGCTACCGGTCGCCGCTTAGACCAGGACCGGGTCTTACAAGTCTTGGCCCCGCCCATCTCGTGTTGGGCACGCCCACTGCCCTGACCCCGCCCCGCCTCCTTTGCACCTTCCTGCCCAAGTTTGAGCCGGAGTAGCGCTTCCCCGACACGCGTGAATCCCGGCAACCACTCCTGTAACTTAGGAAGCGGCAACTCGATCTGCCTTCTCTTGCTGGTGACTCCTTAGAATGTGGGGTGACTGGGTGATGTTTGGGGGCCCAGGATTTAGGAGTACAAGCCCAGAACCCAGACTGGTCCTTTCCACCTCTTCTATCAGGAGGAGGAACCGTCTGCACCTAGCCTGGACGTGCTGGTCCCTGCAGAGTCCAGCTCCAACGAGATCGACAAGGAGGTGTTGTCTCCAGTATTGGCTGCTTCGGCCACCTCCTTTTCTTCCATGGAAGAGGAGCCTGGCCCTGCCAGGGCAGCCACGCCCCCAGTATGGGAATGTGGAGGGCCCAGAGGGACTCAGCATGGCGCATCCCCAACCTCGGACAGCTGCCAGCCTGACCCTGGCCCCAGCCCTGGCCCACCCAGCACAGTCTCCGGGACCAGTGAGGAGCTCCGGCCTCCCAAACGACGCCCACCACCAGGTGACAGCAACAGGAATGAGGCACGCAGAGTGACCTCAGACTTGTGGCCCATCTAGACAGACGTTGTCCTTTCCTGAGCTCCAACGACAAGCCAGGCTAATCCAGCCCTTGGTGGTAACCGAGGCTGGGGGAGGGGAGGTGCTTGTGCTGGGGCCTGTGGATGGGGGGTCGGCAGCACCAGTGAGGAAGGCCCCGTGACCTCTCTGTGTGTCCCGCAGGGACACAAATACCCTGCTCAAGCCCTGGCTGCTTCCTCAGTTTCCCGAGTGTTCGTGACCTAGCGCAGCATCTTCGTACGCACTGCCCACCCACTCAGTCCCTGGAAGGTAGGGCCAGGGTTGGTGGTGGGAGGTAGGTTAGGGTGGGAGGCGGGAGGAGCCCCCAGGACCCTCCCTGGCCGCCGGGCTCCAACTCTCTGCCCTTCACCCCTGCCAGGCAAGCTCTTCCGCTGCTCGGCCCCCAGCTGCACGGAGAGCTTCCCGAGCATGCAGGAGCTGATGGTTCACGGCAAGCTGCATTACAAGCCCAATCGCTACTTCAAGTGAGACCCTGGTCACCCCGACACTGCGCGCACGCGCGCGTCCTGACCTTTTAAGTCTTCCTAGGCTGGGGTGGGGGATTGGGTTCGAGTGGACGTGGCCTTGAATAAGCTCTGCTCTTCCGCGCTCAGCGCACCCTTGAAGCCCGTCTGGGAACTGCAGACCGAGCTCGGCAAGAGCGGGCTGATGTAGTTGCGGGCTTTGCCCGGTCCCGCTTTTGAACTCCGCATTGGAAAACCAGACTTCCTTCTTCGTGTTCCCAGGGCTGCCAACTGGAGAGATCCGGAAGTGTCGCAACTACTACCCTAGGGGAGGGCTACTTAGGTCCAGGCGCCCCGCGTTTGCGCCTCGGACCCCCAGGTAGCAATGGCTAGGGCTCCGCCTCCTGACCCAGGCGCCTCAGCCTAGCCCTGTGCCCGCCCCCAGGTGTGAGAACTGCCTCCTGCGCTTCCGCACGCACCGCTCGCTCTTCAAGCACCTGCACGTGTGCGCAGAGCACGCTCAGAGCCCCGCCGCGCCGCCGCCCCCCGCTCTGGACAAGGAGCCGCCCGCGCCCGAGCGCCCCGCGGAGTCTGACCCTGCGTCGGCGGCCGGCCTGCCGTTCCCGCTGCTCGAGCCCTACACGACCCCAGCCTCTGCCCCCGCTGGGACCTTCCTACCCTACTTGAACCCTGCGCCCTTTAGCCTAAGCCCCCCTCGCCTGCGCCCGTTTCTGGCCGCGGCTCCCGGGCCGCCAGCCTCCGGCGCCGCTGTCTGGAAGAAGAGCCAAGGTGAGCGTGGGGGCGGGGCCGGCGGAGGGCCTGGGGCGCGGCCTGACCGTGACCTTGACCTGCCCCTCTGCTGCAGGTGCTGGCGGCAGTCCCCGAAGAGCGCAGGGCGGCTCCGATGCGCCCTCAGGTGCGTGCAGGTGACCACCAGGGCGGGTGGAGGGACTTTCTTTCCCGTGGATGCTGGTAGGGCAACAGTGCCCGGTCCCTTCCCAGGTGGCCAGGAGTGCCACCCCTTAAAATACAACATTTTGCCTTTAAAATCACTGGCCCTTGCGCCTTCCTCTGCGCCGGCTTTCCGCATAAACTCGCGTCCCGCTCACCTCAAAGCAGTCCTTCCCCCTCGAAGCGCGGGGTTCCGGGGGTAGAAAGGGGTACTCGAGAAAGGCCAAGTTTAGTGCCCTCAAGGACAGAGGACCAGGATAAAAACGGATCTGGCCGGCCCCGACCCAGGCGCCCGCGAGCGGAAGGGGAGGTGGGGAGAGGCCTGGCAACGCCCCCACCCGTGGCGAACAGGACAGGTCCCGGGCGGCGTGCGGGACTGACCGGCCCTGCCTGCCTGCCCGCAGTGCACGCGGCCCCAAGCCGCATCGTGTGGGAGCACACGCGCGGCCGCTACTCGTGCATGCAGTGCGCCTTCTCCACGGCCTCGCGGCCCGCCATGACACTGCACCTGCAGGACCACCGCCCCGGCGCCCCCGCAGCCCCGGTGCCCGGGCCGCCACGCCCCGACGCCCCGGCGGGTAAGGCCGAGGGACGCGCGTGGGGAGAGGGCGGTTGTCCGGAGGCCGAGGGCGGGGCCGACGCCCAGGTGCCCCGTGCCCTGCCCCACTCAGACCCGACCCTGCTCGTGCCCAAGGTGTCGCAGCTGGTGGCAGAGGGGGAGCCCTCGGTATTCTCTCTGCTCTGAACCACACCCGCTCCCATTGCTCTGGGTGGGCGGAGATGCTTGTAATATGGGGCGCGGACAATAAAGGAGGCTCGATTAGCCAGCCTGTGCAGTGTCTGGGTCCCTTGCCCCCCTCGGATGCAGACCTGAGGCGCTGCTTACACCCCATCACCTCAACGCCAGAATCCTGGCGTTCTATTCCAGCCACAGTCGGGCGGGCTGGAGCGGTTGAACCAGGGCCACAGGGCAAGGAGAAGCCTCGGGAGGGAGCGGAGAGGTTAAGGCCAGCCCTGCAGAGCCTTGGGCCCCCCTGGGTTTCCTTCAGACAAATCGTGGGACGCTAGAATCTAGCGCCAAGGTACAGCCCCGGGCACTTGGTGGACAGTTCCGGGCACTGTTTGGGGCATCCCTTCGCTGCCATTTTACCTTCTCCCTCTTGCACTTGACTGCCCCCCAGCCCTCACGGTCCCCTTCCCCAGGCCGTCACTGTCATTCTTCGCCGCCCACTGCTTCCCATTCCCACATGTGAATGGCACCAGAAACAAGGTCTTTTCCAATAACCCCTGCTCGGCACTCCTCGCGACCCACGGCCCTCGCGATGAAGGCCCCGTTGTTCCAGGAGCCTGCAAGGCACCCTCTCCATCCGCCCGAGCCCTTCCCAGGGCCACCCCTGCTCTGCGTCCTTCTGAGGGACACAGATCTCCGCTTCTCTCGAGAGGGGGAGGAGCGTCATCTTGGCCCCTGCACACCAGAGCTGCTGGACCCCAGGCACGCAGCCTGCCCGCCTGCCCTCCCCCCGCCCCATGACCCGGGTGGCTGGGGTGCTCAGGCTGGGTGCCCCCTCTCCTCCTCGACACACCTGCTGTGCGTCTGCTCACCGCCTCTCCTCGCATGTCCAGCCCTAGTGCCTGGGGTTCTTTACGGTTCCCAAGTCCGAGACCAAGCCGGAACCCATGGAGACCTCGGCTCCCTTGCGGGCCAATCCCTGACGGCTCAAAACGCAGAGCTTTCGCCCCAGCTCTGCCAGCAGGGGGCGCCTGAGGGTGCCAGGGACTGCGTGGAGGTGTGCCGCCTGTCACCTGCCTGGCGCGCCGGCTCGCTGACCCCAGCTGCGGCTGAGAGAGGAGCCATGCAGCCCGGCCGGCGCTCACTTCGGTTCTCTACTTGTGGTTTCTGGTTCCCTACTCTGGTTGGAGCCACCTGGTCACGGCCACCCCGTGGCGGAGACCTTGCAGGAAGGCACCAAATACACAAAGGGAAGAAGGCAGGCCCGCCCCCTGGCGGCAGGGTCTCGGCCCTGCACTCTCACAGCGAGGGATCTGGGCCAAGGAGGTCCACGCCAGCCCCCGCCGAGGGTCCGAGGAGCCCCCAGCTTCGCATCCGGAGTTCGCCTTCATGGAGGGCCTACTGAGCTCTTCGCCAATATACGGCTGCTATTACCCGGCCCCCACACGCGCCACCACGGTCCTGCGAACGCAAAGACCCCAAGCCTGGTCATCCCTGACTGCTCACCGCCAGCATAGTGGCGCACAGCAGCCGTGCCAGCACCCCCTCGGGAGGCTGAGACAAGAGGATCGCCACGAGTTAGAGGATTGCCTGGGCTCCACAGTGTTTAGGCGGCCAGTCGGGACCGCATAGCACCCTGTCACAGTCTAAAAATTCCTGAGGCCACACCTCAGGCCAGTTAAACCCCAAGCTGTCTGTGCTTGGCTCGGGTGCTGGCTGCCTATGGCCAAAGAATCAGGGCTCTGCACTCTCCTGTGGGCATTTCCTCCCTTCACCCACTGGGGCCACTCACTGGTTTCCTGTGGACAGTGCTCAGCCCCGTCGGGCCTCCTAATCTCCCTGCTTTGCTCCTGTGCTGTGACTGCTCTCCTACCCCAGCTTGAGCCCCCTCCGTTTTGCCTTCAAGCACACAGAACGCCGGCTGTTCTCAAGGGCCAGGTCTTTGACGCCCTATCCCCCCACCCCCAGATCAGCAGTCCCAGCCCAGACCTTAGCCCTGGCCGGTCCTGGCAGGTGAACATCTGTCCCCCAACAGGGAAGTTCTGCCGAGAGCCAGAGATGTCGAAATAAAGAAGACGGATGGGGCAGTGGGGCAATCGGGGCAGGCAGATGTGGCCTCACTGTCCCGCCAACCCCCAGGCCTGGCTGGTCTTCCCACTGTGAGCTCCCTGTCCCACAGCTGTCCCTTCCACGGATGGTCACCAGAGATCCCAAGTGATAAGCCACCAAGGCCCAAACCTTGGGGACGCCAGCAGGAAGCACAGGGTCACGGGAGCAGAAGGGCCTTGCAGGATCTGGGGACAGGCCGGGGCTGTCTCCCTCTCTGCCTCTTCTCCTTCCTCCTCTGCCCTCCCCACCCCAACCCTGAGTGGAGAAGCCACAGTGACTTCCTGAAGGCAGCACACACGCTGCGAGGGGCCCACTCTGCCTGTGGCCCATCACCCGCCTGCAGCCATGGTGAGTCTCCAAGCCTCCGTGGGAGAGGACAGAGGCCAAGCTGGCTTGGAAGCAAGGGAGACACACCCTATCCCCAGGGCGTAGGCAGGGGCAGGGAGAGCAGCTGGGGAAGCTGACTGGCCCACCTGCAGGTGGCTAGGTGGGGAGCAGCCAGGGCACAGCCCAGGCAGGGCTCAGCGCCAGCTCCTGCAGCCAAGGCACGCTGGGTGGGGGGGGCGGGGGGGGTCTGTCCAAGATGATTCCCTCTCCCCAGGGCAACAACAGTAGCAACCTGGGAAGAAGCAGGCTAGCTAGAGCCCAAGCTTCCTGTGGGTAACTAAGTGGGTCACGCGTCCGCTGACCACCCCCCCACACCAGGCACCTGAGTGGTGACCTGCTAACCCGGACTTCAACCCACCCAACCCAGAGGCATGCTGGGTGCCAGAGAGCTATCACCAGCTTGCTGGGACGCTCTGGCCCCCTGGGTGGGCAGGACAGGGAAGCACAGACAGACAGCCACTCAGGCAGCCTGGCCTTGGGCAACTGCCAGCACCTGTGACCCTTGCTGTGCGGGGGCACCTGGGACATTCTGGGCATGCCATAGACGCTGTGTGATACTCGTGCCGTTGCCAGGGCTGCATCTGTGACCGTGAGATTGGAGATCTGCCTGCGGGTTTTGGTTGGTTAGGTTTTTGTTGTTGTTTGCTTTTTGGCTTTTGTGTTTGTTTTTGAAACAGTCTCTCACCATGTAGTGCAGGCTGGCCTTGAGTTCACTCAGGTGCCCAGGCCGGCCTCCTGCCTCAGCCTCCGGAGGGCTGGGACCACAGGTGCCCGGCACCACACCTGGCCGGGGTGTTCCTTGTTTCTGTGCGTGCTCTGTAGGTGCCCGCTCTGCGCGCCGCTGCAAGGTCAGCAGTGGCTGAGCTGAGCTCCTCCCCGCAGCAGCTGACTAGGGCAGGAGGTGTATATATAGAGAGAAAAAAACAAACTTCACTTTTGCTTTTTTTTCCAGTATGGGGAATTGAACTCAGAACCCCATGCTTGGCAGGCAGGTGCTTATTCTACTGAGCTGTCCCCCCAGCCTTAAAAACTTTTTTTTTGAAAAAAGAAATTTTAGAAACCCAGTGAGGCTGGAGCAGGGGTGTAGCTCAGTGGTGGAGCGTTGCCTGGTCTGCACCCAGCCCTGGCTTCCATCCTCAGTGCCAAAGCCAAAAACCAAGGCCAGGTGTGGTGTACACCTGTGATCCCAGCACTCGGAAGGCTGAAGCAGGAGGAGGGCTCTGAATTCAAGGCCAGCCTGCACTGCACAGCGAGACCCTGTCTCAAAAAGACAATGAGGTCAGGCGAGGTGGCGCACATCTGTAATCCCAACACTTGGGAGGCTGAGGCAGGAGGATCGATGTGAGTTCCAGACCAGCCTGGGCTGTAAAAGTGAGCTCAAGGCCAACCTGAACTGCACAGGGAGACCCTGTCCCAAAACAAAAAAAAAAACAATGAGTCAATCAATAAATAAGCCAGCCAGTTAAGACATATTAAGAACCTGTAAGCAAGGAGTCTGAGGTCTGATGACAGTTATGACTAGAACAATCACACAGGCCAGGGAGGACAGGGCTTCGACTGAAACTAGGATGGTGCAGAAGCCCTCTCTGGTAAAGGAGGTAGAGCTCAAAGAGAATAAGGATGGGGGTGATGTCCCACGCAGGGGTGTGTTGTGGGTGAGAAGGGGACAGGGAGATGCTTGGTGGTCAGGGCCTTCCTGAGACGTTCCGGGGAGACAGGACCCGTTAGGAGGGTGTGCGAGGGCTCTGCAGCCTGCAGGGCCTGTGACCATGACCTGGGTGTAGGGGGGACAGTTCCTCCAGCCGGTGTGGCGGTGAAGGCAGCAGTGAGAAGTGGTTGGATTCCGGATGTATTTTGAAACTGGAACAGAAAGGACTGGGGGAAGGGGGGGATATGAGGTGGGGTGGTGAGGATGCTGGGAGGGACAGTAGGCCCGCAGGAAGAAGCGCCAGGGATGGGGCCTGCTGGGGTGAGGTGGGACGAGGACACGGACCAGGTCCAAGGATGTGGCTTGGTAGGGACCTCGCTTAATTTGGGCTGGGAGAGGGGCCAACATGAGGAGCAGGCTGAGGGCGAGGTTGGGCAGGGTGACCCAGGAGTGAGCGAGCCAGCCTGTTGTCCCTGTGTGCCCAGGACAGCCCGCAGGACTTCCGGAGCCTCCAGGCCAAGTTCCAGGCCTCTCAGCCAGAACCCAGCAACCCCTCCAAAAAACCCCCGAAGCCGGAGGCCAACAAACTGCTGAAGAAGTTCCCACAGCCCGAGCCAGGCACGCAGCCCCTGCAGCCCCAGCCTGCCGGTCTCCCCAAGAAGCTGCCCCAGCCCGAGTTCACCAGCCTCTCCCAGAAACCATCCAAACCGGAGTTCAGTGATCTCCTGAAGAAGCATCCGCAGCCCGAGGCCACTCTCTTTCCCAGGAAGCCCCCAAAGCCTGAGGCCACCGAAGCCCCTCGGTCAGCCTCAGAGCCCAAGCCCAGTACATTCCCCAAGAAGCCCCTGCAGCCCGAGTTCAATGTGTACCCCAAGAAGCCCCCACAGCTTCAGGTCAGCAGTCTCCCTGGGAAGTGCCCCCCACAGCCTGAGGGCAGTGAAGTCCCCCAAGTATCCCCCTCAAAGGCAGGGCCCAGCGACCAGCCCTGCTCCCCAAAGCCCGAGTTCAGTGTGTACCCCAAGAAGCCCCCACAGCTTCAGGTCAGCGGTCTTCCTGGGAAGTTCCCCCCACAGCTGGAGGGCAGTGAAGTCCCCCAAGTATCCCCCTCAAAGGCAGGGCCCAGCGACCACCCCTGCTCCCCGAAGCCCGAGTTCAGTGTGTACCCCAGGAAGCCCCTCGAGCCCCAGGCCAGAGCCCCCAGGAAGTCCCTCCCACAGCCTGAATTAAGTGAGGTCCCTACCAAGCCCGAGCCCGCGCTATGGGCGCCCCACACCCTGAAGCCAGGCTCAGGTGCACTTCCCAAGAGGGTTGGGAAGCCTGTGTTTGGAGACCTCACCAGAACGTCCTCAGAGCCAGAGGTCAGCGTGCTGCCCAAGAGGCCGCGGCAGCCTGAGTTCAAGCCCCTTTGCAAAAAGCCACCGCCGCCCGAGCAGGGGATCCTCTCCAGAACAAGTTCAGAGCCCGAGTTCAGTTCCCTCCCCAGGAAGTTCCCACAGTCCGAGTGCAGGAGGCCACCCCGCAGGTCCCAGCCCTCGGAGCCCCAGGCTCGGCCCAAGAAGCACCCGCAGCCAGAGTTTTTCCAGGGTCTCCCTACCAAGAACCCACTTCCAAGCTCAGTGTCGGAGAGCTCACTGCCGGCTGCCCTGGCGGGCACCAGCCAGCTGCGAGCTGCTGCCGGGACGCCCCGCTGGAAGTCGGAGGAGTTCAAAGGCTACCAGCCACCCCCTCGGAGGCCTCTGCCCCCCGCCAGCAGCCTGGGGCCCCCTCCAGCCAAGCCCCCACTTCCCCCTGGCCCCCTGGACTTCCAGAGCTTTCGCAGAGGCTCGGCAGCAGCCACAGGTGGGTCAGCGGGCAGCGCAGGCGGGGAGGGGGCTGAGCCCCTGAGGCAGCGCCCCCGCCTTCCTGCTCTCCCCACAGGCGTGCGGAGGGCCCGCTCTTCTGCAGGGACCTACTTCCAGGCCCGACAGGCTCGGCAATTGCAGTGAGTGAGGGGAGGGCGGTCGGGCCCAGAGGTGGGTGGGTGGAAGGGGCGCTCATCCTGGGTGTCCCTGCAGGGACCCAAATGAGATCTACGAGATGTACGAACAAATGGAACCCACGGACTCCAGCTCCAGCCCCAGCCCCAGGGGCAAAGGTTGGTCGGTGGCCTGCGCGGGCACCCTAAAGCACGCGCTGCAAGGGAAGTTCCTGCCACTGTTGTGGTGGGAACCCCCTGCCTCCCCCGCACCCCACTCCTCGCCAAGAGACAGTGCGGGAGAGCAGCCCAGAGGCCCACTGCTGGGTCGGGGCTGCCGTGGGCATGGGCTGGGGGTGGGGTCGCAAATGGCGCTGGTACGCAGGACCAGAGATGCGTGCAGCGGGACTCTGCGCGTGAGGCTGAGGGCAGGAGCCAGGCCCTAGTTGGGCTGGCGCTTGGCGCTGGAACGCCTGGCTGAGCTAAGCGTGGGCGCAAGGTGTGAGAGACGTCCTGCAGCTTGTGGCAGTGGCCGCAAAGGTGGACCCTTGCCTTGCGCTCATCTCAGGCCCCTGAGCGCAGGGAGAGGGCCCAGCAGGCCTGCGCCCCGGGCTGGCTCTCCGGGGCGTGCCTGGTGGGCACGCTGCCCCACCCTCCTGCCAGTGCAGTGTCACCCTCATTCCCTAGGGCAGGGATCCAGCCAAGCCCTCTTCTCCCAGGTAGCATCCACCCTCGGGAAGGGTAGGAGTGTGGCCTTTCCGAGTTCCAGCTCTCCCGGCATCTGTCCCACAGGTCCTGACCCAGGCCCCTCCGGCCCCTCAGCTTTGGGGCTGCTTGCAACACCTCCTGGGTATACAGCTTCCCGGCAGGGCCCCCGCCGCTTCCGCCTCAGCGACTCTGCGGCCAGGCGCCAGGGTCTGGGGGCTGTGCCTGAGGTCTGGGGGCTGTGTGGGGCCCCTTCCCAGCCCTGGCCACGCCTTTTCTAGCCTTCCTGTGGGCTCGCCCCACGCCCCCTCCCCTGTGCCTAGGGCCCGGCCCCAGCTGCTCTTTCAGATCAGAACCAAATTCCACAAGCGCCCAGGTCTGCCCCCACTGGCAGGCAGGATGGGCTGGGCCCCCTTGGCACAGGGCAGCTCCACTGCACAGCTGGTGCCACTTCGGGCGGGGGTGGGGCCCAGCCTCGAGCAGGGCCTGGCCACATCGGGGCGCCCCAGGGCTAGTGGAAGCCTGTGCTCTGGGTGGGCCCGGACGGAGGCTGAGCTCCACGCTAGAAGCCTAGCCGAAGTGGCCGGGCAGAGGCCCTTCAGTGGGCTGCCCGGCGTCCAGAGACGCTTCTGGCCATCCAAGGGCCAGGGGAGGCCCAGACATAGGCTCCTGGTGTAAAGCAAACCCTCAGCCAGCAGAGGCATGGCCAGCAACAAGTGGCCAGGGCTGCCCTCATCACCAGCCGGGACCTCTCCCCTCCCCCGTGGGCAGCCCCTTCTCAGTTCCCACCGTGCACCCCTCATGCAGAAGTGAAACGGTCTCCAAGCCTGCACACAAACCCTGGCTCCATCTCTTCCCAGCTGAACGAGCTGGACAAGTGTTCCCCTTCTCTGACCAGCAAGCAGGGAAAGACCGTCACCTAGCGACAGGAATTGGCTGTGCGGGCTGGCTGGAGTTAAGGAAACCAAGGCAGCCCGCTAGAAGGAGGAAACCCGGACCAGGGCACCAAGGCCAGGGAGGCGGCAGGCAGGGCAGGCGGGGGCATGACTGGGTTCTTGGTGTAGTGTGGCTCACCTCACCAAGGGCCACTAGGGTGCAGCAGCTGAGTGGGGTCCCTGCCTTGACGCGGGGCCTGCCTGTCCTCAGAAGTGGCGCCCACCCAGCAAGCCATCGGCAAGCCACCCGCAGATCCAGACCTCAGGTACCGCAGGCGGCAGGCAGGGGGTGGGTGGATGGTGCTGAGCTCCCAGGAACTGTGGAGCCTGGGCCCCAGACACAGCTAAGTCCCTGCAATTCCTAGGGGGATCAGGAAGGAGAAGGCCCCTCCGCCACAGCAGGTGCCCTCCGTGGACCCAAAAGTACTAAAGCAGCTGAGGAAGGCAGAGAAGGCAGAAAGGGAGTTCCGGAAGAAGTTCAAGGTTGTCAGTTCTGACTCAGAAGGCAAAGGCGGCGGCGGCAGTGGCGGCTGTGGTGGGGTGTCCGAGGTGGTGCTGATGTCCATCTCCTGCCCCAGTTTGAGGGTGAGATTGTGATTCACACGAAGATGATGATCGATCCGAATGCCAAGACCCGCCGAGGGGGCGGCAAGCATCTGGGCATCCGGCGTGGAGAGATCCTGGAGGTCATTGAGTACACCAACGAGCAGGAGATGCTATGCCGGGACCCCAAGGGCAAGTGTGAGTGACCCGGCCTGGGCCTCGGGGCGGGGCAGGGCAGGGC
>PVKN010001025.1:0-58535 GCA_004027915.1 Capromys pilorides | reverse complement strand
TCCCCACGCCTGGCTCTGTCTTTCTTTCTTTTTTTTTTTCCAGCCTTTCTTCTTATCACTTTGTAGAGAAATGAGTTCATGCCCTAGCAGCCTTCTAAGGTAGCCATTTTTAAAATGTAAAAGTAGGGGCCGGCGAGATGGTTCAGTGGTCTAAAGCGCCTGCTTAGGAGGGCTCAGGCAACTGCGGGGACTGCAGTTCGATCCCCGGCACCACATGCTGCGCCAGCGCCACCACCAGGGCAGGCTGAGCCAGCCACAAAATGAATAAATAAAAGAAACAAACAAACACAACAAGCAAACAAATAAATAAATAAATAAAATAAAATGTAAAAGTATATGAAATAGGGTATACCTCTTAGCAAATTAATAAAAAGCCAAAATTCCAAACCACCATTATCTAGGTTTGAAAAAAATCATTGTTAGGGCTGGCCAGATAGCTCAGTGGATTAAAGCACCTGCTGAAGCAGACGGAGGGACTGGAGTTTGATCCCTGGGGTGCCCAGGGGTGCACTGAAACTGTGACTGAGACCGTGTGGTGGGGAGGCTGAAAACAGGAGGATCACTGCAAGTCTGATCTATGTAGTGAGACTCTGTAGACCCTGTAGTAAAGTTTAAAAAAATACTTATTACAGCTGTAACACTTCTGGGCCCTTCCCTTCCACAAACCCCTCCCTTCTTCCCTAAGGGGGATCCATGGTTCCAAGTAGTTCTGTCTCTTTTTGAATTCTGACCAAAGAAATTATGTACTCCTTTAAACCCAGCTTTTCTATTTTCCTAAGACAGAGTCTGGCTATATGGTCCTTTAATTTGCGATTAAAGGAGCCCAGGCTGGCCTCGAGCTTTCCTCAGTCCTCCTGCCTCAGCCCTGGAGCACTGGGATTACAGGTGTGTGCCACCATGCCTCGCTTGACTTTTATTCTTATTTATTTACTTATTTGTCTTTTTGAGACAGGGTCCCACTATGCAGTTCAGGCTGGCCTTGAGCTCACTTTTGTAGCCCAGGCTGGTCTCAAACTTGCACTGATCCTCCTGTCTCAGCCTCCCTAGTGCTGGGATTACAGGCATGCGCCACCATGCTCGGGATGCGGTACCAGGGACTGAACTCAGGACCTGGTGCTTGTCAGGCAGGTACTTATGCTGCTGGTCTATCTCCCCAGCCCTTGGCTTTTTTTTTTTTTTTTTTTTTAACTTTATTTATTTATGTTATGGCCAGCTCCTGGGGCCAGGGAGATAGCTCCGTGGCACAAGTGCATGGCTGGCAAGTGCAAGGTCGCGAGTTTGAACCCCGGTCGCACACACACAAAAAAATCTCATTCTTCTGTTATGGCCAGCTCCGCCTGCCCTGGGGGTGGGACTGGCGCAGCATGTGGTGCTGGGGAGCAAACTACGGTCCCTGCAGTTGCCTAAGCAGGCGCTTTAGACCACTGAGGTATCTCGCCAGCCCCTTGGCTTTCATTCTAGTAACATTTTCTTCCTGTTTTTTATCTTCTGTGTGCTGCTGGCTACTGAGCCTGGGGCCTTGCCCAGGCCAGGCAAGCACCCTGCTACTGAGCTGCACCAAGGCCTCTGTTGACATTGTCTTTTTCCCAGTCCCCTTGCCCTGTCCCTCCTGTTACCCTTTGTGAGCGGTGTCCCCTGCTGTGTCACGTCATGTTCCCCTCCCCCTTCACAGCGGCAGAGCCGTTTCTGGGTGGCCATTTCTGGGTGCACGTCCAGGTTTTGCTGTCATAGTGAAAAACGCACGACAGGCTGCATCTGTAGGGCCGAGAGGTTTGCACAGTCATGGTGCGGTTCGGGCGTTCAAGGGCACGGTGCTGGCCTCACCCGGGCTTGGTGAGGACGTGGCAGATGGCATCACAGTGGTGACCACCGCCTGGGATGGGAAGCTGGAGGCGCAGGGGCCGTGTAGCTAGTGCTCTCTGTGCCTGGATGAACTTGATTCTGCAGACCCGTCAGCCCGTCCTAGCCACTGCCCCACGGCCACGGTCCTGCCTCTTAGGGTCCTACCATCTCCCAAATGGGCCAAGGTGAAGAACCACTGCAGCAGCTCTGATGGAAAACGCTGCCCCGAGTTTGCGGGAAGCACAGGCGAGGTTTCGGGCTTTGTCGGGCTGAGCCGCCGTCCATCCCTGGGTCAGCGTTGCCCGCTTCGGAGGCTGCTGGCGCTGCCGGCTTTCGACGTCCCAGCACCGCGGGGCGCTACTCCCGCGACGCAACCACAGGATATTTCCTGCGCGGCAAAGGAGTCCCAGGCAGCTAGTTGGAGTCCCCGCTCCACTCTTCCCGCTTCTGGAAGTTTCCCCTTTCTGGACATTTCCTGTGAGCAGGCTCGCCTGAGCTTCTCAGGATGCTTGTTGCCTGGGATGAGGTTTCTTTTTTCCCTTTCTTTTTAAAATATATTTGGTTGATGTGAGGTCTCGCTGCACAGCGCGGACTCGTGGTGATCCTTCCGCCTTCAGCCTCCCCAATGTTGGGATTTCAGGCCTGCGCCACTGTGCCTGGGGGCCCTGGCCGGCTCAGCCCACCCTGGGAGCAGGACAGGCGCGCGTGTGATGCCGGGGATTGAACCGCGGTCCCTGCACTTGCCTAAGCAGGCGCTTTAGTCCACTGAGCTACCTCACTGGCCCTGGGATGAGGTTTCTAAGGCTCCTGGGATGTTGCCAAGTAGGCTCCTTCCCATGGGTGGCTGAATCCTCCCCTCCGTGCCTTGCTCGCCCGGTCACCCACTGAGGGACACCCGTGTCGTTTCCGCTGTCAGCGCAGGGCTCCTGAGAGTGTTGGGGGGTGTGGCGCGGGCTGCAGGAGCGGAGCGCTGCCTGGGTTGTTTCCCCGCCCGCTCTGCTTCCCTCTCCTCTCCCATCCGAAGGAGCAGTTTCCTCTCGTCTTCCCCCACACTTGGTGTCGCTGTTCTTCTTGTCACCGCTGTGTTTGTGGCTGTGAGGCGCTGCCTCACCTTGGCCTTGCAGGGCGGTCCCTGAAGCCCTCTCTACCTGGCTGAGCAGCTTGTCGTGTGCCCATTGCCCTTGTGCAGCTCTTCTTTGGAGAAACATCTTGGCATAGCCTTTGCTCATTCTTAATTACGTAACAATCAATTAATTAATTTCCTTGGTTTCTTTGAGGCAGGGGCTTGCTAGGTAGGCCAAACTGACCTCGAACTCGTAATCCTTCTGCCTCAGCCTTGAGACCTAGCGCTGGGATTACAGGCGTGCACCCCCACACCCCAGCTTATTTATTTTGTGGTACTGAGGAGTGAACCCAGGGCTGCTGCAATGAGCTATGGGTCTTTGCTAAGTCACTAAATTCGAGATGCCCTGCTGGGACTCAAATTTTTTGTTTTGGTATCAGGAATTGAACTCAGGACCTCATGCTTGCCAGGCAGGTGCTGTGCCACTGAGCTGTATCCCCCGTGGGACTCAAATTTGACACTTTCTGCCCCGGCTTTCCGGAGTGCTGGGATTACAAGCACAAGCCACCACACCTGGCTGTAGCTTGTTATTGGTGAAGGTTCAGCTCTCTGTTCTGGGTGTTAGACTCCTTCTGGAGATATGACTTGGTCCTTCATGGGCTCCCTCCTTCTTTGGTGAACCCCTGGGGTATGTGCTTAGATGCTGCAGTCGGGGTGCTGAGTGTAGACTTCAAATCCCAGGGATGCTGGGGGCTCCATCGCCTCAGAAGCTGTAGAGAAACTGTGCTATAGGCCCAGCCTTGCCTAATGCCCTCACCTTACAGAGGTGCTGAGGGACAGAGGACACCAGTGGCTTTTCCAGGGCCACGTAGCCCAGCCACCAGGCAGTGGAGTTCCTGATTTCCTTTCCACTGCTCCATTTTGTTCTGTTTTGAGGTAGAATCTTGCTATGTAGCCCAAGGTGGTCTCAAGCTCACAGAGATTTTCCTGTCTCAGCCTGCTGTGTGCTGGGATCACAGGTGTGGGCCACTACAACCGGCCCCTCAGCTCCTTTCAGGGCCTTCGAGCCAGTCCAGCTCTCCCTCCATGGCCGCCCCATGGCCCCACTGAGCCTCTCTAATAAGAAGCCTTGGGTGTGGCCGATGTGCTGAGACTTGTTCTCCAAGGATGGGCTCCTGTGGCTCCTGTGGCACCTGTGGCACACAGTGGGTTCCTGGCTCGGCTGTGTGACCAGGTTCACCCCAGGGACAGTTCTCTCTGTTATAGGTCCCGTCGAGGCTGCTACTGTGCCTCTGAGTATTGTGAACATCAAGGAATCTTTCTGCTTGCTTTTGTCTTTCCTAGCCTAGTGTTTGGGGTGGACCCTGGGCCTTGCCTGTGCCTGGCAAGCGCTCTGCTGAGCTACATGCCCAGCCCATATGTCAAGGAATTTAATTGCCAAAATTTAGAAGCAAGCAAGGTGCCCTTCAGCGGGTGGGCGGTGAACAAATTGCAGTCCATGGAGGCTGTGGAATCGGTGCTCAGAGGCATGAGCTTTCAGCAGGTGTGGGGGCACACAAGTGTAATCCCAGCACTCAGGAGGCTGAGGCAGGAGGATCGCTGTGAGTCCCATCCTAGGTTGCATAGTGAGTTCAAGGCCAGCCTGAATCACATAGCAAGTCCCTGTTTCAAACAAACAAGCAAGCAAGCAAATACACAAACAAATGGAAAAACAAATGAGCTATGAAGTCTAGGAAACACATGGTGGAGTCTTACCATGTGAAAGAAGCCAATCTGAACGTGCTGTGTACCATAGGACGCCAGCTGTGTGGACTCTGGAAAAGGCAGACTGTGGACTGTGGGGACCGGACAAGAATTGTTGGTGGCCAGGAGGGAGGGCGGCTGGTGAGGAGTTGAGAGGCTGGGCTTACCATGGGGTGTGCTCCCAGGATCATCCATTCATTTGTGCGCCGCCTGGGTGGAGGCTGTGTGGGATTGGAGGGGTTCACACGGGACCTCCCCCGGTCCTTCCTGCTCAGCGTAAAGCAGAGGTTAAAGGACTAGGGGCTGTTTGTGTCAGGCGGGGTAGAGCACAGTTGGGGACACAGCTCCTGACCTAAGGCTCCTGACTAGAAAGCCTTATGGGATGAGCCAGTTCCGAGGATGTCAGGAAGGACAGAGGCGGAAGAAGGCTGGCTGTGCTGGGGACCAGTAGGAAAGACCTCGGGCAGCCGGCGGTGGCCGCTCTCCAGCAAGAGCCGGGAGTGTCTGGAGGGAAGATGCTTAAGCAGATGGGGTCCCCCTGAGTCACCTACAGTCGGGTGACAGCCTGGGGTCTCTCCTCGGTGGCCTTCTGCCGGGCTGGGATGTGTCACCGCTGTTTGTGCTTTTAAAATAAGATGATGTAGCCACCATCTGGCAAATAGAGGCGGGGCAGTGGCACAGGCAGGGAGGCTGCTCAGCTGTAGGCGAGCACCGGGCAGAAGAGCGTCCTTGGCACAGGGGCCGAGGGAAGGAGGCCCAGGGGAGCAGGTAGGGGACAGATCCGCCACACCCTGAATAAGAGGAGACTGGGCTCAGAGCAGGCTCAGGGCACTCAGCATGGGCCTGTCACAGTTGGGCGGCCTGTCCCTGTCCAGATGGGACCCTGGAAGAGGTGGGGTTAAGTTTTTAACAACTTATTACAGCTGTGCGCTGTGGCAGCGCCTGTAATCCCAGCACTCGGAGGCTGAGTGAATTTGAGGTCAGTCTGGGTTACATAAATGAGTTCAAGGCCAGCCTAGCAAGACCTTGTCTCAAAAAACAATCAAACAAACAAACAAAACCAGAATAGCTTACTATAGTAAAAGGTACATTGCAACGAGTCCCCCCAGCACCCCTCCCTCTTATTTATTTATTTTTGGTGAGACTGGGGTTCGAACTCATGACCTTGCGCTTGCCAGGCAGGCACTTGTACACGGAGCTATCTCCCCGGCCCCCCTTCCTCTCTTTTAGAACACACTCATCCCATCACTTTTGCCACTTTCTGCAGCAGTTCTGGGCATCCTCTTTCATGAATGTCTCGTCTGTGTGTGTGTGTGTGTGTGTGTGTTTGAGAAAGGGTCTCCATGTATGCTTCAGGCTGGCCTTGAGCTCACGCTGTAGCCCAAGCTGGTCTGGAACTCACAGCGATCTTCCTGCCTCAGCCTCCTTAGCGCTGAGATTACAGGCATGCGCCACCACGCCTGGCTTTCATGAGTGTCTTTATAGGAGTGATCAAAAATACAGTGAATGCCACTGCTGTGTGCCATCCAATGGGAAAAAACCCACATCCTCACCTGCCATATCCACCAGACCTGGTGACTTCTGGCTTCTCCTCAAGGTCAAAATGGCCTTGGAAGGTGAACACCGCAAAGTGGTCCAGGACTATCACAGTGCAACTAGAGACATCACTGTTACTTCCAAAAAGCGGCCAAAATGGGGTGAATGTGTTCTATGGAGGGGAACCGATGGCAACATGTCTTTAATTGGAATACATTTGAAAAATACACATTTAAACATTTATTGTATCTTTCTTTTTTTTTCTTTTAAGGCAGGATCTTACTATGTAGCCCGGGCCGGTCTTGAACTCATGGCAGTCCTTCCACCTCACTCAGCCTCCCAAGTGCTACAGTGATGGTTGTGCACCACCACAGCTGGCTTCACGGACTGCACTTCTCAGTCTCACTCATCTCAGTGGATTATTTGAGGACAGGGCCCTGGATTAAGTCACCACAGGCCAGATGGGATGGGAAAAACCGAGGCCCCGTTCCAAGCCCGCGGCATGCAGAGGTTACTTAGGGATCCAGGAGTGATGTGAGGTGGGGTGGCTAGGAGCAGGAGGCCATGTGTGTCAGGGCAGGAATGGCAACTGGCAAAGAAGAGGGGCAGAAAGTGGCCAGGTCTATGGTCACTGGCACCAACCCTGGCATTGGCGGTGACCATTGAGGAACAGCCTGCCCAGGAAGGCTTTGGGGGAGGTGGGGCAGGGAGGACTGGCAGAGCTGGGGCAGCAGCCAGGGCCCTGGCGGTCTGCGGCCCTTTTTCCTCTTAAAGGCAAGGTGTGGAGGAGGCAGGAAGAACCCTGCGTGGGCGGGGTGCACCCCAGGGGCTCAGGGCCAGGTCTGTAGCCACTCCCCTTCTCTCAGCACCTGTGGACCACAGTCAGCTGGGAGCCATTGGTCTCTGTGAGTTCTCACGGCCACTGCGTGGAGCAGGAGTCAGCATCCTGCTCTACAGGTGACAACCGGGTGGGGGGTGGGGGTGGGGTCACCTGCCAGGAAGGGCAGCCCCGGGACTCCAGGGGTCTGGCAGATCCCAAGGGCCTGGGATGACTGTATACCCATGTTGCGGCTTGAGTGTCTCCCTCTCACACGGTTGTCATGGTAACACTGGTTAGCAGTGGCACTGGGACCATGCCAGCATGGTGCGGCTCAGGGCCCTGTCTTGGAGAATGGATTGTTGTGGCCACCTTGGCAGTGGGTCCTTAGCGCACAGGCTCTCTGTGCCACAGGTGCCAGCCTCTGATGTTTCCCTAATCCCGTTCATTCGAGTCTTCTCTGCATCAGGGGCCACTAGATCCACGTTTCATGTTTTCTCTCTCTTTTTTGGGGTCTTTTTTTTTTTAATGTACTGGTTGTTGCAGGGTCTCACTATGCAGCTCGGACTCGTAGTGATCCTCCTGCCTCAGCGTCCCCAGCACGGGGATTACAGGCGTGTGCCTCTATGCCCAGACTCTTGCTGACTCAGCCCACCCTGGGAGCAGGGCTGGTGTGGCATGTGGTGCTGGGGGTTGAACCTTGGTCCCTGCACTTGCCTAAACTTGCCTCGGGGGCAGGGGAGATAGCTCAGGGGCACAAGTGCCTGCCTGGTAAGTGCAAGGTCCTGAGTTCAATCCCCGGTTCTGCAAAAATAAATAAATAAACAAACAAAGAAAGAAACAAACAAACTTGCCTAAGCAGGTACTTTAGTCTGCTGAGCTATCTCACTGGTCCCTTTTGGTCTTTTTGAGACAGAGTTTCATTGTGTAGTTCCGCCCGGCCTTGAACTCACTTGGTAGCCTAGGCTAACTTTGAATTTAGAGTAATCCTCCTGCCTCAGCCTCCTGAGAGCTGGGATTACAGGACCGCACCACCATGCCCGGCCTTCATGCTCACTTGTTTTTAAAATGTCTCTCATCAATCTGTCACCAACAACAGCCTAGTCTTCCAGCTTGAAGACACGGTCCTCAGGCTGCTTGCTTCTGCTACCCACCCTTTCAGGAGAAGTTGAGCCTGAGTTTCGCTTTGGAGCCCTTCTGAGGACTCTAGCCCTCTCCTGGGCTGGTCAGGCGTGTCTTGTGATGCTGTGTTTAGCTCCTCGATCTTTCCTTGGGTGCCTGCTGTGGACTCGCTGGTGATGTTGCCTGACTGGCCTGCTCTGCGCTGTCCCGGAGAGCATTTTGGATAATTCGAAAGGGCGGCTTTTGGCTCCCTCTCCTTTGATGGCCCATCATGGATCAGCTTTGGGGGAGCTGGGAGCAGCCAGGGACATTTTGCTGGCTGCCTTCCCTATTTTCTGCTTTGGTTGGTGTTGAAGTTTGTGGGTTTATTTCAGTGAAAGGTTTTGCTTCTGGTGTGGAGACGTCTCCAGTTCGTGTTGACTTCCTGGCCGTGTCCTCCAGGCCTGGCTCCATCCCTGTCTCCATCCTGGGATCCGCTGCCTCTGTTCCCATGGGGGAGGGGGTTGCAGCAGGCGGCAGTAGACAAGCACATCGAGACCGTGGCAGTGACTTGACCTCCCCTTGCCCGGTGCTCCAGGAACCCAGGAGAGGGAGGTGCCAGGGGCTGGGGCATCCTAGGTGCTGCAGCCTGAGGAAGAAACGTCCATTCATGCAAATGGCCCAGTCTAGCTCTCTCTCAAGAGAGGACTCCAGATAGAAGGTGACCGCTCCAAAGCCACAGAGCCAGGTGACACCGCCCCCCACCAGCCCTCTTCTCCCTCCCCACAGAGCTCTTGCTCTCTTTCTCCATTCCTTTTGCAGTGCTGGAGACGGAACCCAGGGCTTTGCACATCCCGGGCGGTTGCCCTGCCATCCAGCTACACCCTCAGCCCTCTCCTGAGACCCTATCCCCAGCTACCTGCTGCACCCTGTGTGGCCTTCACGCCCCCCCCCAGCTGGGGGTGTCTCTCTCTCTTCCTGCTCGGAGCCTGGGCTCCATTGACCCACACCCTTGCACTGTACCTCTTTGCATCCCTGGGCCCCAGCTAGGGGCTTCTCAGGCCAGCTGCACACTAGAAATTTCTGATCATTCTGCATGAGTTCCTGGGATGTGGGAGTTTTGTTTGTTTGTTTTGTTTTTTTATGGCTGGCTCAGCCTGTCCTGGAGGTGGGGCTGGCGCAGCATCTGGTGCCGGGGATGGAACCATAGTTCTTGCAGTTGCTTAAGCTTTCCTAAGTGGGCGCTTTAGACCTCTGAATCATCTCGCTGGTCCTGTGGGAGGTTTTAAAATGAGGAATAAAGTGCACAGGGGTCAGTGACCATGGAGACGACAGAACTCTTCCAGCATCCCAGAGGCTTCCGAGGTAACAGCGCCGCCTCAAACCACCCTCTGGACTCTGACTTTGTAGACCAGGTTGGCCTGTTCCCAAGCCTCCTCTAGATGGGAACTGTTCTTCCGCGCTGGGCTTCTTTGGTTTGGTGCCATCTCTGAGAGTCGCTGCTTAAGGAACGCTGGGTGGCAGCAGTTGACACGGTGTGTGGTTTTGGGTTGGTCCCCAGGGAGCAGTGTGAGCTGGCGCTGGGATGCTCCGGGTTTGGGTGCTGGCGGTCACACAAGGTGTCAGAGGGTGTATTAGGGTTCTCTAGAGGAACAGGATCCGAGGACGCAGATATGTAATCTCCCGCGGGACTTATTGGGGAGGTGACGGCATGAGGGGTGGGAGAATCCGAAGGCTGTCTGTGTGCTGGAGAGCTGGGGCACCCCGGAGGTGCTCAGCCGCAGGACCGTGGGGCTCAGGGTGCAGCCTCAGTCCAAGGTCAAAGCTCACGTTGGAGGCCAATAAAACTGGAGACTTGGAGGCCGATGTCCAAAGGAGGCAGCAACAAAGGGCAGGGCAGGGCGGGGCGGGGCGGGGCGATTCTTTCTTTCCCTTTTCGTGCTACCCAACCACAGTCCTATTGGTTGGTGCCGCCCAGTGGCTCTTCCGGTCTCCATTTGTCAGTCATCCGCAGACACATCCGGAGGCGTGCTTTACTAGCTCTTGGAAATTGTCGCACACTGGGGCGAGGGCCCAGGTTCTGCACCCTTCACTGACCCAGGGGGCGGTGTAACCTTGGACACGGCAGCTCCTTCAGCCAAGGGCCAGACCCAGAGAGGATCTCAGCCGTGAGCAGGCAACCCTCCCAG
Source organism: Capromys pilorides (assembly GCA_004027915.1). Classification (NCBI taxonomy): domain Eukaryota; kingdom Metazoa; phylum Chordata; class Mammalia; order Rodentia; family Capromyidae; genus Capromys; species Capromys pilorides. Next base: position 48,244 of record PVKN010001025.1, on the reverse strand, counting down.
GCCGTGGGTCCCAAATCCTGTAACCCTGGTGGGGCAAAACCCCAGCAGCCTCAGTGTCCCCTTGTCCAAGCACAGATTTCTGGGTCATTTGCCCACTCCGCGGATAGCTCTTTCTGGATTCTGGTTGGTCTCTCTGAGGAAGCTGCCAGGGGCCAGGCCAGTGAGATGAGCTTCCTCTGGTTGCGCGTCTCAGGCGCGGTCTGTTACTACCGCCGAGCCTTCCTCCTACCTGCCTGAGCCAGCCCACCCTTGTGTAGCAGCTCTACTTGCTGGCAAGGTGCCTGAGACCCTCCTTGGCTGGTGACAACTGTAGCGGCTTCCTTGGGGTCACTATGACAGGTCTCACTCTGCAGGCCAAGGCCCCAGTGTGGGATTCCACCTGGTGAAGAGATGCCCACCGCGTGGCCTGTGAGGCCTGAGCACCAGTGTCTGACAGCCGAGGCATGCCCCCCCGTGGCCCTCTTTCCCCATGACAGTTGTCCCTGGTGGTATCTGTATCTGCTGGGGAGGGACTGCTCAAGTCACCCCACCTACACTGCCCAGGGGTGGGAGGCGCCTGCTGCTGGGACTGTCCACACCTTTGGTAGGTGCCAAGTCCCAGCACAACAAGGCGCGGTGACTTCTGCTCTTGGTCCTGGTCACCAAGGCTCCGTATGTGTTTGGCAGTGCGGAGCCGCAGTGTCCTTGTTGGCTGCTCCCGGCGACCCCAGGTCCAGTAGCTGATTCTGCATTGACCTTGCCGTTCTTGTGACGGCCTGTTCATGACTTGTGACAACGGCCCTGCCTTGCGAAGCGTTGGTGCTTGTGTCCTGCCCTTGACGTTCCCTGGAGCTGCCTCATCCTTTGCCCAGGGCTCGGGACTGAGTCCCTGCCACTCCCCTGGCTTATCTGGGCCTCGATCACTTTTCACTGGTTCTGTCTGGCAGCAGGGGGTTGCTGACCTCAGACACTCATGTGGTGGCCAGGTTGTGCGGCTCTGTCCTGGAGCAGAGGACCCTCAGGGCTCCACATCTGCCGATGTCTTCAGCAGCCTCCTCGTGAGCAGATGGGGGTGGGGGCAGAGGAGCGAACTCCTGTGTCCTTGGGCTCCTCTCTCTCCTGAACCTGGCCGCTCCCTACCTGAGCCTCCCCTCCAGCTGCAGGCGAGAGTTTATAAGGAAGCTCTTGGCTTCTACGCTAACCTCCATCGAGCAGTGAACCACCCCTCACCTCCTGACAGCACCCACAGTAGCCAACCCAAGCCCGGCTTTATCCTGAGGGCTATTCCCCCGCCTCTCAGCCCAGTGGCTTCGGCCTGAGGTGCCTGCCCCTCCCCTCGGACCAGGTCGGTGAGGGATCTCAGGTCTCATCTGCCCAGTGGGGGTGGCAGCTGTCCCAGTGCCAGCCACTGGCTGGGACCCCTGCTCATGCTGACCCTGGGGCTCCGCCTCATTCCTGCTGGTAGCTGGGAAATGCTCCAAGTCCATGAAGTAAGGGGACTGGGGTTGCAGGCTGGGGACATGGCTCAGGGGAGCATCTCTGTCTTACCTTTGTTTTAAACCCAGCGCCTTTGCATTGAGCAGCATTTTCAGTCCCTGTTTATTTTGAGACAGGGTTTCACAAAGTTGCTAAGTGTCCAGGTTGGACTTGAACTTCTGATTTTCCTGTGTCAGCCTCTCAGAGTGCCAGGATTACAGGTATGGGCCACCATGTCACCATGCCAGGGTTTGGATTGGTTTTTAAGAGGTAGGGTCTTGGGTTGTGGCCCAGGCTGCCCCTGAACTCCTCAGCTCAGCTCCCTCGTAGCTGGGCACCAGGTGCGCCCGCCACCTTGCCCAGCAATGCCAGTTTGTTTGCTCTGTGGCTGAGCGCACGGCACCCAGGGCTGCATGCCTGCTGGATGGGGCCCTGCCCGTGAGCTGCGTGCCCAGGCTCTCACTAAGACGTCCTGGTTGGCCTTGCACTTGCGGTCTTCCTGCCTCAGCTAGGATGGGAATCACAGCTCCCGGTGGGGAGTCGGGGTGGGGGGGCCAGGCTGGGGCCCCTGGATGGCTGTGCGTGACGTCGCACCCGAGGATGCTCTTCAGAACTCAGTTCCACAGGCACATCAGTGCTGGCATGCAGACACGTGGTGGTTAGGCTGGTGGAGCTCCCTGCTGCAGGACAGGGGCTGGGCTCTCAGCCCCGCTGGACAGAGGGGAAAGTGAGGCCAGCTACTTATGAACAGCCCCACAGCAAAGGAATGGCCAGCTGAGCCTCGAACCCCTGATTTGGATTCCAATTCTTTTCTTTCCTTTTTTTTTTTTTTGGAGACAAGGCCTTATTGTGTAATCCAAGCTGTCCCTGAACACACTGTGTGGCCCATGCTGGCCTCACCTGTGAGGATCCTCCTGCCTCAGCCTCCTGAGTGCTGGAGTGCCAGGTGCACGCATCACGCCTGGCCAGCCTCCCACGTTTGCTCTCTTCTTAGTCTCACTGGCTCATCCCTTTCCCTCCCTTCCCTCCTTCATGTTGGCAGCACTGGGGATTGAGCCCAGGGCCTCCGCACAGAGCTCTGCCTCCAGGCATTTTCATTTTGAGATAAGAGCTCACTGAATTACCTGCAGGTTAGACTCGAGTCTACCATCCTCCTGCCTCAGCCTCCCAGAGTGCTGGGACCCTGGGCAGGCGGCAGGCACCACTATTGGCTCAAGATTGCTGCAGGTGGAGTTTGCCCACTTCCACCGAGTCCCCCAAGCCCCAGCCTTTCCTGGATTCCTGGCAGCTCTGCCTGCTCCCCTGAGACTTGCCCAGAGCCCTGCCCTCTTGATGCCCCGCAGCCCATAGCCTGCATTGCTAACAGTCCCACGGGCTAGGCCCGTGTTACAAGCCGGCACCACTGGACCTCGGATTCATATGCTAGAGCCTCTCAGATTTTCCATTAGGGACACACTGTTCCGTTCACCGTGTGAGTCACGTGGTTCCCTCCAACACTCCTCGCTCATCTCTCTCTCTCGGGAGCACCTCTCTTCCCTCCCTCTTTCACTCTGTTCTTTTCTCCTCTATGCACATCCTGCTTCTCACCCTTCCCACCCTTTTGGGCCATCAAGATCTCAGCCAGGCATCAAGCAAAAAGCTAGCTGAGTAAACTTATTTAGACTAACATGTGAATGACTCATAGCTCTTCTCCAAGCTCTTCTGGTGACTGCTTTCATGTGCCAACACAGGTTTTGGGTGTTTTAGAAATGTTACATGGGAGAAGAAACTACAAACATTGAGCTATTCTTTCCTGTGTCCCCTACCAGCTTCCAAACCTGGGTTAACAAATGAAATCAACTGAGGGAACTTTAGAAGGAAAAAGCAAAAGAGAGAGAGGGAGAGAGGGAGTGTAGTTGAATCAGGCCCTGTGTTCCATCTCTAAAAGTGCAATAAACAAAGCAACATCAAGAGCTGGGTCCCGTGGTGTACTTCTGTAATCCCAGCGCTCCAGGAGGCTGAAGCAGGAGGACTGCAAATGGGAAGCTAGCTGGGGCAAATTAATTACAGTATTTAGTGAGGCTACTCTGCAGCTTCAGGGGAGAGACAGCGGGCTGTGCGGATGGAAGTGATTACTTCCGGGACAAAGGGCCACCTCGGGAGGGCTGGGAGGGTTTCCGGGAGCTCCAAAACCTGGCCCGGAACAGACACCTGGGCTAGGGCCAGTGGCTCTTCGCCGATAATTGCCGGCAGCCCAGCTCCCAGACCCCAGTAGGGGGCGCTGTGGAGGCGGCCTGGTGAGGATCGCCAGAATGCTTGCCCTCTCTGGGTGCAACAGCAGCTTGCGCCCTCTTCCGGGGCGCCTAGCTCCCCCAAGCATCGCAGCTGCGCTGCTGAAGATGGCACCCGAGGCTAGGGGTGGGGTGGGGGCCTGCGCGGCCCAGCTGCACCCTACCCGGCCTGAGCCACTCTTCCCTGTTGCTTGTTGTTTTGTTTTGTGGGGCTGGGTGTTGAACCCAGAGTCTGTATGTGGAGCTACATCCCCCTTTCATATTTTATTTGTATTTGGAGACAGGGGCCGGCTAAGCTGCCTAATTAGCTGCTCCTGCCTCAGCCTCCCTCCCAGAGCGCGGGAGCTCTGGGTGCGTCCAGCCTGGCTTGCTCTTCTTGTGATTAGGATGCTGCAAAGCAGGGCAAAGCCTCTGGGCTGGGAGACACCCGTGGGCACCCAGTGCCAGGATCCCCGGGATGGCCCCCACTGTGTTCCTGATGTCCACGTCCTTGAAGCTGGGTGGGGACGATAGGTGAAGCCCCCACGCGTATGCAGCCCCGTGGGGCCAGAGGTCAGGAGGCGCAGGTGCGCGGGTCTGGGAGGCAGCGAGCTGGAGGCAGCTTGGCGCCTGCACATCCGCGCTAATGCCGCTCTATCAGGAGCTTAATCACCTCTCTAAATATAGCCTGGGCTGAAGGCTGGCTGCCTCCCGAAGTGTGAGCTTTACACTGTTTCTGGCCAGTTTTTTTTTTTTTTTTTTTGGTCTAAGAAAGGCGGCTCTATGGTCTGTGCTGCCAGCTCACCCTGGCCGTGGCAGAATCCGTGGCAGAGTCCATGGCAGAATCTGTGGCCTGCCGGCGCTTTGCACTTTTTCTGGGGTGGAAATGTTCCAGCCTCAGCACCAGACCAGAGGCCACTGGCTGCCATGGCCACAGCGTGAGCACTGGGGCCAACAGGAGCTGATTTGTCTTAAACTGATTTCCAGTTGCGTTTAACACTGACTAGCTTATCTTTGTTCACAGGACACTAATGATTTCCACCATGGACGGCATCACCTTTCCCTGTGGTACCTAGTGGCAAGTGGCTTGCCACCAGTGGCTGCACAGGGGCCCTGACACACGGAATTCTTAGAGGTGGAGAGATAGTTGTTGTCGAACCCAGGGCCTTCACACTGAATTACATTCCCAGCCCTTTATTTATTTTAAGGCTGGGCTCCATCTTGAGATCCTCCTGTCAGCCGCCCCCCCAGACTCCTGGGATTTCAGGGTACACTGCTATGTCCAGCTAGCCTGGACATTTTTCAATTCAATGTAGAGATATCAGTTTTCCCAGATTGATCAGAAACTGCCCTGTAATGAACAAAGTCCTTTTCCATTTATTTGCTTATATTCTAAGCTCTCAGCCTGGGCAGTTATTTTGTTAGACAAAGGCCTGTCACAAAGGGGAGGAGGGGGGTGGGAGTGGGAGGGGTGGGGGGCAGGAGGTGGTGTTCCAGGAGCCTGGCGTGGTGGCACACATCTGTAATTCCAGCGCTTGGGAGGCTGAGCCAGAAGGATCGCTGCAAACTCAAGGCCAGCTTGGGCTATCTAGTGAGACCCTATCTCAAAAATAAATAAAAAGACCTGGGGGTTTGTGGTGTGAGGTACAGAAAAGGTCTTTTGGAGGTGAAGAGGGGGTCACCTTGACCCAGAAGTGCTCACACGTGGGAGCCCTGCTCAGCCTTGGAGCCCTGAGCTGGGTGGGTTCGGCTACTTTGAAGGAGATAGAGAGGGACCAGGACAGGTGCCCAGCCCAGTGCCAGCAGCCCTGCTATCGCAGCTGGGATGGGCCCTGGGCACTTCCTGACACCTGGAGAGTCCTGGGGTCACTGTGGTGCTGTGGGCAGGAGCAGCCTCCGTCCTCCCTCGCTTGGTGGGCCTGTGTGCAAGGTGAGGGAGGTGTGGGCAGCAGAGAGGGCTGGGTGGACAGTGCTTTGTGAACCGGACTCTCCCAGGGCCTCGAGAGGTCTAAGCAGTCAGAAACCAAAATGGAGTCCCTCATGCCAAGCCTTGAGAATGAACAGTAGCACAGGAGGGGGAAGTCTCCCTCACGTCTGTGCGCCTGATGACCATGCACCCAGAACCCTCACCTCACCCCAGCAATACCTCTGCGATGACATCTGCGGGGCCACTCTCTGTCCAACCTCAGACTGGCACCGCCCTTGTTACTAAAACTTGTGGCCAGGGATGATTGTTTCAAAATATCTTATGTAATCCTTCTCCTTCTGACTTCTGAGCCGGGTGTGGTGGCCCACACTCTGGGTGAGAGGCGGCAGGACTGAAAATTGGAGCCCAGCCCTGGCAGTTCGTGACTTAGCGAGACCTCGTCTGAAACTAAAAAGATAGCCGGGAGATAGCTCAGCGGCATAAGCGCCTGCCTGGCAAGTGCAAGGTCCTGAGTTCAATCCCTGGCACAAAAAAAAAAAAAAAAAAAAAAAGAGTTCAAACTAAAAACATAAAAAAGGGCTGGGGTTGTGACCCAGTGTGAAGAGCCCGTGTTCAAATCCCAGTACTGAAACAAAAACAAAACCTTCCGATGGGCCAGGACCGTGGCTCAGTCGTACAGCATTTGTTTAGACTGCCCAAGGCCCTGGGTTCCACCCCCAGCACCCAAAACCTCCTCTCGCCTTTATCTTTGAAGACTCAGGCAGTTTTCTACGGTGCGGGTCTCCCTGTGGCAGTGCTGTTCCTAAATAAACCTAAGGCTCTGCTGCCTCTGCGTGACCATATATTGCCAGTAGAGCTGGCCACCTGGTAGTGCGTGGAGACAGTTGTGAGCTGCTGTGTCAGACTGTGGTTGGTTCAGAAGGGAGGAAGTGGAGCCATCCACCCCACCCACAGCCAGTCCTGCAGCCCCACCGACAGAGGGCGCTCCGAGCCGTGCATTTGCTAGTGCACCATCCGTGCTCACCTGGACTGCAGCAATAACTTCTGTTTCTTGGGCTGGCGAGATGGCTCAGCGGCCTAAAGTGCCTATGTAGGCAAGCTGAGGCAAACCCCAGGGACCTGGGTTCAGTCCACGGCACCACATGCTGTGCTAGCCTCACCCCCAGGGCAGGGTGAGCCAGCCAGAATAAAAAAGAAATTATAAAACTTTTGTTTCTTTTAAATAATAGATTAGCTTGCAAACTGGGCGTGGTGGCTCACACCTATAATCCTAACACTCGGGAAGCTGAGGCAGGAGGATTGTTTTGAGTTTAAGACCAGCCTGGGCTACAAAGTAAGCTGAAGGCCTGCCTGAACTACATAGTGAGACCCTGTCTCAACACACACACACACACACACACACTAGATTAATTTGCAGTTGTGGAGATTGAATCCAGGGCCTTGCACATGCTAGGGAAGTGCTCTGCCACTGAGTTATGCTCACCCTTTGTTTTATCTTTAAAACTGTGTGTGGCTGGAGAGAGGTCAGTAGAATAAGCACTTGCCTGGGAAGCACAAGGTCCTGAGTTCAACCCCTGGCACTGAAAGAAACAAACAAACAAAACAAAACAAACAAACAAAAAACCTGTGTGTGTGTGTGTGCGTGCATGCGTGTGTGTGTGTGTGTGCGTGTGTGTGTGTGTGTGTGTGTGGTAGTGGGGACGGAACACAGAGCTTTGCACTGAGCTACATCCCAAGCCCTTTTCATACTTATTTATTTATTTATTTATTTTTTGAGACAAGTTCTCAAAATTAAGTGACTTCCTAAGTCACTTAATTTGCTCAGGTTGAGCTCTAATTCATAATCCTCCTGCCTCAGCCTCCCAGAGTGCTAGGATTACAGTGATGCATCATTACACCAGCCTTTTTTTTTTTTGTATTTTAGGGAAGGGTCTACAGGTCTACAGGGTGTTCAGGGTCTCACTACTAGGACTCTTAGTGATCGCTCTGTTTACAGCCTCCCAAGAGCTGGTATTGCAGGTATGCACCACTATGCCCAGTCTCAATTGCCATCTCAGTGTGCCCCAGGGGCAGGGCGGGCATGGCAGGCCAGGGAATGGAACCCCCAGCCCCTACACCTGCTTGCAGGTGCTTTAATCCGATGAACTGTTTGGCCAGCCTTTGTTTTGTTTTTTTCAGTTCTCTTTCTCTCTCTTTTTTTTTTTCCCTGGGACCAGGGTTCGAACTCACGACCTTGCACTTGCCAGGCAGGCAATTGTGCCACGGAGCTATCTCCCTGGCACCTCCTTATTTTGTTTTTAATTGAAGCATAACTAACAGTTTTACATTTGTTAACTGAAATCTGATGATTCTTAACTATATCACTCAATGAATTACACACTTGTGAGAACCACCATTCATATTAGGGGGCTAATGGCCAGAGGGGTGTGTGTGTGTGTGTGTGTGTGTGTGTGTGTGTGTGTCCTCCCATTGTATCCCCTGGAAGCAACTACCATTCCAGCATCCATTGCTGGAAATTAGACTTGCCTGTTCTGGTTTATCTGTAGTGTTTTCGAGTGTGTCTCTATGTAGATTGTTTCAGTAACTGTATCTAACCTATCTCCTCTATCTATATCTCTGTAGCCAACCTGCTAGCTCCCCTCTACTGTCCATATGTATGGATCTATTTATTTACTTTTGCAGTACTGGAGATTGAACCCAGAGCACTTTACCTGGTGAGCTACCTCACCAGATCCTTTTATTTTACTTTTTAAAATTTTAAGACAAGGTCTCAGTTGTTAAATCGCTGCTCAAGCTGGGCTTAAATTTATAATCCTCCTGCCTCAGCCTCCCCGAGTGCTGGGATTACAGGTGTGTAGCACTGTCTCAGTTACTTTTTACTCATTGCTGGAACAAAATATCGACTCCAAAAAAAAAAAAAAAATATGGACTCCCAAAATGAAGAAAGAAAGGTTTATTTAGCTCACCATTGGTGGAGGTTTCAGTCCATACTCCTCTGGCTCCAAGGCAGATGGCCGCAGAAAACAGCAAGCAGAAGCGGAGCGGCAGCTGCGATGTCCACCGAGCCTCTCTTCCTTCTACGCTGACTGCGAAGATAGACCGGCGTGAAGGGCTCCGAGGATCAAGATCCTCAGAGGAAGTGGCGCAGATCCTTCCTCAACCCCTGTTGCCTTTTTGTGCTGAGTCATCCTAGGGAGGGCTTTTCCCGGCCTAGGGCAAGGCTCCTAAGCCCAGGGTATGGAATTGTCAAGCCAATCCAGCCAAGCTTCTGACATTTCTATGTATGTATGTATGTATGTATGTATGTATGTATGTATGTATGTTATAGCCTGACTCAGCCTGCCCTGGGGATGGCACTAGCATAGCATGTGGTGCCGGGGATCGAACTGCAGTCCCTGCAGTTGCCTAAGCTCTCCTAAGCAGGCACTTTAGATCACTGGACCATCTCGCTGGCCCCAAGCTTCTGACATTTCAAGTTGACACAGCGTATTAACTACCACAACCACTGCATCAAGCTTGGTGTCATCCAGTTAAGTGCACAAATTGCCTCCCTGCAGTTCTAAGATTCCTTTTTTGTGAGTGTGTGCAGTGTGAAAATTTATTACAAATGTCTTTTATCATCAAAATTTATGATCTTGGTCTTTCCTTCTTGCCTTTGTAGAGAGCCAAAAGAGAGACACTGGCTACTTTGACAACCTTAAAGCCAACTCCAGGGATGTCACCAACAGCACGACCTTTTTGACCAAATCCAGCAACCAGAACTTCATTGTTTTCCTCAGTGAAGTTTAAACACCCAACATTGGGGACAAAAGCTGTGACTTTTGGGGCCAGGAAGATAGCTCAGTGGCATAAGTGCTTGCCTGGCAAGCGCAAGGTCCTGAGTTCAATCCCTGGTCCTGTAAAAGAGAGAGACAGAGACAGAGAAATGCACTCTATAAATCCTAAAAAAGAAGCTGTGATTTTCTTACTGTTCCTGATCAGCTGCACTCTGACGCACTTTCTGATGGCAGAATTGGGCTATTCGGCTTCAACCCCTACTTTTTCCAGCCCAATCCCCTTTGCATAGGAAGCACCCCCAAAGGGGTTGGCCTTCAGGGCTGTGCCCAGATGGGCCTTCTTGTGCTGCTTGTCGGGCCACTTCTGATCCCACCAGTGACTGCAGAGCTTCCTGGCAGTAGGGAGGCCGCGACACTTGCCCGTCCTGCTGGTATGAGGGCCCAAGTGAAAGCTGAGATTCCTTTGTTATCACTTCCTATTTCCAGAGTTTCCTTCAGCCATTCCTCTGGGGACACTTGCTGAGGCCCACCCCAGTGTGACCTTTGGCTTGGGACACTTTTTTGGGGGGGCCAAAAGAGAGACACTGGTTACGGCTGTGCCACTGCTTCTTGGCTGCCATAGTTTCCGGTGAGAGATCTGCTGTCCTTCACTTTCCCCATTGGTCTTTATCTGTTTGGCATTTGCACACTTCTTAAATCTATTATTTGTCTTTTTGCCAAGTGTAGGAGTTTTTAATTCAAAGTAGCTCTTTGGAGGATACTTTGGCAGACCCCAGTCTTTCTCCTTCTCCTTGGACTCTGAGAATGCGAATAGTAGTTCCTCTGTTACAGTTTTTCCAGTCTGCTTTCTGTTGCTCCGATTGTTTCATTCCTGCTACTCTAACTCCAAGTTTACTGATTTTTTCCCCTCTTGTTTTCATCCTGCTGTTGAGTCTTTCCAGTGAGCTAAAAAAAAAAAAAAGCCTGCAGTTTCCCTTCATCCTTAGAATAAATCCTGAGTCTTCACCTTGGCCTGAAAAGCCCTGCAGGATCAAGTCTTTTTTTTTGAGACAGGGTCTCTCTATGCAGCTCAGGCTGGCCTTGAGCTCACTTTTGTAGCCCAGGCTGGTCTCAAACTCACACTGATCTTCCTGCCTCAGAGGACCAAGTCTTTGTCTCCCTCTCCTTAACCATCACCTTCTGGTCTATCTGTCTGCCTTACCCTACCTATCACTCATCACCTACCTAACCATTTGCTCATCCATTCATCAGCTCATTGATCAATTCATCATCATCAAGGATGGATGCTTATGCATTCGTCCCTCCATCCATCCAATGTTGAGGTCATTTCAGTGACCCCAAACTAAATCATACCTGCTTTACTTGCCTTGTTGTTCCAGAAACTTTCCCCAAATCAGCCAACACATCCCTTTCTCCCTTCACTTAGCTTTCTGTTCAAATGTCACTTCTTCGAAAGATGGATAATACAGTGGCTTCCTACTCATATCTGGTCCTTTACCCGACATGAACTTTCTTGATAGCATTAATGGGCACTTGAGCTTCCATGGTGTATTGTGTGGCCCCTTCAGCAGGACCTATCCTCAGGCTGTGGATTGCCTGGTCACCTGCCTTGTCCCACCCCTCCTCCTTTCCCAGGGTAAGGTCATACATAGCAGGTTCTCAGAAAATGCGTGGCGAAGGCACAGGAGACAGTGTAGGATGCTGCGGGTCACCCGCTAGGGTTAGCACCAGCTGTGTTTTCCAGCTGTGTATTACAGGGTGAGCCTCTTAATGGAGGACTTTTCATCCTGGACTCTCCCGGGGCTTTGGAAAAGCAGGATGCCTGGGATAACCCTGGAGAGTCAGCATTTTTTGCCACTTAACAGGTGGTACCTAAGTCACTGGGCCCTGGATCCAGGTTCTTTATATTATTTTTATTTTTTGTGGTGCTGGGGATAGAACTCGGGTGTTTGTGCACACTTCCACAGTCATTGTCCGTGAGTTCTATGCTCATCCTTGGACCCAGGCTGAGCCACCAGGCCTTGACTATTCTTTATGTTTTAAATGTATGTAGTACAGGGTCTCACTACACAGATCAGACCTGTAGTGATCCTCCTGTTTTCAGCCTCCCAAGTGCTGGGGTTACAGGCGAATGCCACCACACCTAGTCTCATTCACTCTTAGTGCACCCCAAGGGTGGGGGCCAGTACAGCACACGGGATCTTTATTTATTTATTTATTTGTTTGTTTGCTTGTTGTGTTTGTTTGTTTCTTTATTTATTCATTTTGTGGCTGGCTCAGCCTGCCCTGGTGGTGGCACTGGCGCAGCATGTGGTGCCGGGGATCGAACTGCAGTCCCCGCAGTTGCCTGAGCCCTCCTAAGCAGGCGCTTTAGACCACTGAACCATCTCGCCGGCCCAAGCGATTAAGGAGGAAGGTTTTTTTTTATTTTATTTTTTATTTTTTTGGCGGAACCAGTGTTCAAACTCACGACCTTGCACTTGCCAGGCAGGCATTTGTGCCATGGAGCTGTCTCCCTGGCCCCAGCACACGGGATCTTGACAGCTCTGAGCCCCAGTTTCCACACCTGTAAAATGGTCCATTGTGAAAAACAAGCACTGTGTACACTGTGTCTGACGCCGCGGATACTCGGTGGGGATCTGGACGTCTCTCTCCTTCTGCTCCTCCCATCCCCAGGGTCCACACCCCCTCAGCCTCCGTAGGGCCTTGCCCACTCCCTTCCTCCTAAGCTGTCCAGCTTGTCTGTCACACGTGGCTGGGGTCGAGGAGGATTCTGGCATCTCGACAGTCATCATGAAAAAGGGTGACAGGAGAAGCTGCTGAGCCCCCATGGCCCTGTAATGGGGATGATGGGCTTGGCTGATGGGCGGGGCCGCGAGTGCCTTGGGGTTGGGGCAGGAGGAGGTGAAGGGCCTGTGGGCACCAGGGCAGCTCTCTGTGGCCTGGAAGGGCGCCCTCCTCCCTCCTTGTCTGCAGGCTGATCCTGCCGGTGGGCTGGAGCATGGGGTCCAGGTCAGGCTGGCCCAGGGGCTTCCCAGCAGCAGATGGGGCCAGATTGGGTGGCCAGTGGAGGTAGGCGGCAGGGGCTCTTGACTTGGGAAGGAGAAGGTGACAGGAGGGGCCTCTCTGGAACCCAGTACAGGACGGCTAGACACATGCTTGGCCGGGCAGCAGGTGGGCCTGGTCAGGCTTGCTGGGTGGGACAGCTGTCTTCGGGATCGCTGGACAGAGCTGCTCTTTAGGAGAAAGATGATCCAGGGCTGGGGACCAGCAGGTGGGCGGGGGGTTCTACTTACAGCACCTGGGAACCCAATCCCTCCTACCTGGGCTCAGGCCTCCCCTCTCTCTGGGGAGCCGCTGCTCAGGAACCATTTTTTGTTCTCCAGGACTGAGGATTGAACCCAGGGCCTTCACACTGAGCTACATCCCCAGCCCATTGTAATTTTTTTTTTTTTTTTTTAATTTTGAGACAAGGCCTGCCTAAGTCACTAAGTTGCCCAGACTGGGCTTGAACTTGCCATCCTCCTGCTCAGCTTCTGAGGATGCTGGGATTCCAGGTGCATACCACTGCGCCTGCCTTAGCCCTAGCCCTTTCTTTCCTTTTTTAAGGAAGGAAAGGTTTATTTAGCTCACAGTTCCTGGAGATTTCAGCCCATATTTGGCTGGCTCCACGGCAGAGAGGCACATGACAGAAGGCAGCTGTTCATGGCAGCAGAAAACAGCAAGAAGGCAGGAGCGGAGGCAGCCACAGCAGCAGCAGAGACAAAGAGCGAAGGGAGGAGTAGCGGCTGCCTGCAGAGAGGCATGGTCCTTCTAATGGGCCCTGTGTGGGACACAGGGATGCCGGGCCAGCACAGTACTCAAAGCCCAGGGCAGCCCCACACCGAAAGTCGCCCCAGGAAGGTTCACCAGTCTCTGCTCTGTTTCCTAAGGGTCTTGAGGCCTCACCAGGCCAAGATGCTGTGACAGCCAGTGGCCCCCCAGGAGGGGCCAGCTCTGGGGGCAGCACTCAGGGATCCTGCAGAGCAGGGGCATCTCAGCAGCTGCAGCAGTCTCCAGTGCACGGCCAGTGCCTGGTGAATCTGTGTTAAGGGAATGAAACATTCCTTTTCTCCTGTTTCAGGATCATTTCCCTCTTCTGTTTTGATCTGTCTGACACCAGGACGTCTCTTGCCGTTTCTGGCTGCCTTGGCCTAACGGGCAGGAATCTTATGGAGAAGCGGGTCCTTAGATGAGACGAATGGGGGCAAGGCTCACTGCTAAGCAGCAGGCTCTGGTTCATTTGCGGCAGGTTTTTGGGGAGTCCCTGAAAATTTTCCTGGCTGCGAAGATCACAGTCTCTTTCCTGGGAAGCCCTGCCTTTGTGTCGTGTTGTCTCCTATGTCCCCAATCTTCCCTGGTCTCCTGCTACCCCAACCCCAGCACCCCTCCTTTTAAGTTGTGCCTTCAGGTAGGTACTGGGACCTGGTGGACCTCAGGACCTGCTCTGAGGGCTCCAGATAGGATCTGGGCTGGACCAAAAGGAGGGTTTCAGAATGGGGCGGTGGTGGCCCCCTTCCCGCTAAGACTCTGCATTGGCACGTTAGCACCTGGTCCCTGGGTGGCCGTAGCTTCCGATCCTCTACTGGAGGTAGCTCTTCCTTCAAGCCCCCGTTGGGGCCCTTCATTCCTACGCTGGCGTTCCCTGCAGGAGGGGCGGGTGGTATGCTGGGCTCCATGTGTACCACATGGACTCACACGTTCATGTTTCAAATCTGCAAAGATGCATGTGCCTACGTCTTAAGTTGTGTGTACCCTGATATCAGTGTCACACACGTGTACCTACGTAACATTTGAAGTAAGGCGGGCACGTGCCTGGCATGCCTGTGGGCAGACCTGTAACGGGTGTTTCTCTCTGGAAGTGTGTTGTGGGCACACACTTTGGTGCACGGTGATCACATGTGAGCTGCATCAGCTCCGGGGGATGTGTAGGAGCGGTGACCCTTGAGAGGAGCCTCGCGCTGCGGTCACAGGACCAGCTGCCAGCCCAGGAACGCCAGGTGCTGAGCTGAGTTGTTTTACTACCGCGGGCCTCAGAGCCAGTCTGTAAAATGGGCATGAACTTTCGCTGCTGGAGATCGTGGGTGAGCATTTCACACTCAGCCTGGGCTGGAGAAACTCAGACTCTCTAGACCAGACAGTAAAAGATTTAGCAAAGAGAAATGTCTTACAGAGCAGGACCCGAGGGGGGTGCATGGCAAAGGTGTCGCTCCCGACGTCTGGGAGGAAAGCTGGAGGCCCGCCCTTGGGGAGGAAGAGAAGGAAGTCAGGGGCAGGGCTGCCAGGTACAGCCGCTTTGCGCGGTGAGGTACGCCTGTGTGGGTGCGGGCGTCCCCTGCCGTCAGCGGCGGGAGGTGCAGGTGCAGAGCATTGCCGGGTTGCCAGGGAAACGAGCAGAAGGAGGTGGGTAGCTGGGCGAGGAGGCGGGCCGGGGGAGGGCGGAGAGGCAGCGGCGTGGGGGCGGGGAGCGGGTTCTTGCGGCTCTGGCGCCGCTGCCTGGGAGCTCGCTGGCCAGGGGACCCCGAAGAGCGCAGCCCCCAGCCCGGTGCCAGAACCCCGCGAGTCGCCTCCGCCGCGGCGCAGAGGGAGCGCGGCCCGGCACGGCCCAGGTAGGAGCGACCTGGGGTCCCGCGAGCGCCCCAGGCTCCCCTCGGTGCTATCCCCTGTCGCAGCCTTCCTCTGTACCTCCCACCCTTGTCCACCGCCGCCACTGGTCCGGACGTCTGCACGCGCAGTTCTGCGTGGGGTTCGGGCTGAACTGGTCTGGGGCGGTGGGGGACGTGAGGATGTCGTCTCGCAGAGCTCCGGGTGGCCTCGCCTTGGGATCACAGCCCTTCGTGACCGGAGCTGTGCTCGGTCCCCGCCCAGCCCTCCCAGGACCCCGGTGCACGGCCCCACCGAGCTGGGGTCTGCAGTCGAGGTGCAGGAGTGCAGGGTGCCGCTGCGCCCCCTCCCGCTGCATTGCTATCGGGGGTGGCTGCCCGCCCGGGGAGCTGGGCACTGCGGAGGCGGCGGGAGGGGGTGGCGCCGCGAGGAACCGGCGCGCCGGGGCGAGGACGGGGTCGGGCGTGCGCAGCGTGGGGGACAGGCTGCCCAGGTCAGGACTGAAGGCCTTCACGGGCTGGAGATGGCAGCGCGAGGGGTGCGATTGGTGGGTGGGAGGCCCTGCGCCTGTGCGAGGGTCGGAGGATTTGGACCCCAAGAGTGGAGCCTGGTTTCTGCAGATGTTCCGTGCGGCTCTGGGTGCGGGGCCCAGGGGCTGGCACTCTGGGGTCCAGGGCCCGGGAGGCAGCAGAGTGGGTCGTGGGACTGGCTTGGCAGGTACAGATGCGCCCTGCACACTGATGCCTCTGCACACTGATTCTCTGAAAGCCTTAACCCCCTCCCTGTCTCCCAGGGCCCCGAGTTGCAGCCCAGGACCTGGCCCTTCCTGGCCTTGCAGCTTGGCCCGGACCTCCCTCTGCCAGTACCCTACTCCTGGCTCCCTGTCATTTCTCCCTGCCCCGGTGTCCCCATTGGGGTCTGTCCTTTCTTACTGTCTGTCCTCCCACCTCCAACCTCAGTTGCCACCCAACTCTGGGGCCCACTGGAAAGAATTCATGGGGTAGTTGCCCTGACCCTATCCCTGCACTGTGAGTGTAGTCTGGGATGCTGCCCGGAAGTCAGGCTGGGACCCTGTCTCCCCAGCATTCAACTCATAAGTCTGGGTGTGTGTGTGTGGGGGGAGTCCAGGAGAGGTCCAGGAGCACACAGAGGCCTGGAGCTCAGGTGGGGTGGGCCTGGGCCCCCAAACAAGAGCTCAGGGAGGCTCTCTGTGGTTGTCCTGTGGTTTCAGACCCCTGGAACCATCCCCAGCACCTGCCCTCCCCGCCCAGGCAGTCCACGCCCATGGAGGACCACAGCCTTGTTTGGCAGCTTCCCTAGTGTCCTCCCCCATAGGTTTCTCTGCCCCCAGCAGCGGGGGAGACACTGAGACCCAAGCCAAATGCTACCCTACCTCTTTCTGGGCCTTGGACAGTCTTCTGTCTCCCCGGGAGAAAAAGTGAGCACATTCCCTAGGCCCCAGTAAGCCCAAGTCACTGGCACCTTCAGCCCTACCCACCCGTACCTCTCTGCCTGCCTACCCCTCACTCAGTCTGTGCCAGGCACACAACGCCCCTGTCCCCCTGACCCTGCTGGTCTTCGGCAATGGCAAACACGCCTCTGCCCCAGGGCCTTTGCACTGGCCGTGCCCTCTGCTGGGTGGGCCGCCCCTCGGGCACTGCACTCCCACCTGTCCGCAGCGCCTCACCTCTAGCACACTGCGTTGTTGACGTTGTGTGCAGCCCTGCCGAGCTCCACGGGTTGGGAGTCCTTCCACCTTGCTGCCGTAGCCCACATCTCATAGGTCACTCCCCAGGCCCACGCCCATCTCCCAGGCCCTTTGTGTCCCCTAGTGGGGCCCAGGAAGACCCCTCCAGACAGAGCTGTGTGACCCCAAGTGGGACAGAGGCAGGAAGGGAGGGTAAGGAGGGAATACTGGGTGGCCGAGTGCTCCTCGGGCCTGGCTCCTAGAGGCAGCCCTGCCTCCTGTCCCCTCTTCTGTCCATGGCCAGGGGTGAGGGCTGCCTCCCCGTGGGTGACCTCACAGTCTGCTCCCCTAGCCCTGCCTCCCTGTTCTATTCTGGAGGTGGCTCACTCAGGCCCTAGAGTGTGCCCCACAAGGGCAGACGTGGAGACCTGAGGACCCTGCGCTGTGCAGAGCCCCCCCCCCCCAAGGGCGGAGCAAGGGCAAGCGTCAGATGGGGCCCTGTGGCCATGACCATGCTGTGGCCCATCTGAGCTGGCAATTGTATCCAGGACCCCCAGCTCTGTCTCTCCGCCCACATGTTCCTACCTTCTCTGTGCCCTCCTGGACACATCACTCCTGGAAAGGGTCCCCTGTGGCTGGGGGACTTTAGCTTAGAGAAGTGTTAGGCAGATGCCTGGCTTGTGGTAGGGACAGCCACATGAGAGATCTTCCTCTCACGGGGACCTGCGAGCCTAGGTGCTCCAGGTGAGGCTCCCTCGGGGGTGTCTGAGGGATCTGTTGAGAGCGTGTTCTGTGTGTCAGTCTCACCAGGATAAGGAGACTGAGGCACATAGGTGGAAGAACTTGCCACGATTCCAGAGCCACACAGTGGCAGAGCTGGGGTTTGGGCCTGATGTTGGTGCTCGCCGGCTTCCAACTTGGCTGTGTGCTGATAGGGCGGCTTCTGACAGGCACAGGTGAGGCAGATGGGGCTGGTGGTCCACAGAAAGCATTGTGCAGGGAGGGGGCTGAGCTTCCCTGGAAGAGAAGCCAGGATGTGGGGGACAGTGAGTGGCAGGAAGAGGGGGCTCCCCAGGCAGGGAGGGCTCAAGGCTCCCAGGGCACAGGGAGAAGGCAGGGATAGCTGACTGGAGTCATTGTCTGTCCTGCCACCTGTGGAGCCTGCCAGAGACTCGAGCCACCGTGAGCCCGGCTGTCTCCAGGGTGGGTGAGGCCAGAGTGGCTGGAAATGCATGGGACACAGGACAGCAGGGGATGCTGGGCTCCTGGGGGGGGCCCAGGAGACTGATCCCATCCCCATCCAGCTCAGCCTCCTGCTGTGTGACCTTGGACACATTATTGGACCCCTGGGGTCTCAAGTGCTATTCTGTGAAGCTGAAAGTCGTCACCAGCTCTGCTGTTGCGCTAGGGTGAGGGTTTACACAGCCACAGCAGTCGCAAGGAGCTCCAAGCTAGGTGTGGCTGGGCACGGAGGGAAGGTCCCCAGGGTGGAGCAGGAGTGGGGGCTGCTCCTGGCCGGGGCCCAGAAGCAGGGCAGGTGGGACTCAGACTCCCTCTGTGGGGCTCTGGCTCTCGGCTGGCAGGCATTCCCTGTGAGAGGACAGAGCCCTGCCACCAACCGCAGGGCGGCAGTGAGGAGAGCTGATGTCCTCAGAGGCTGCCAGTCCTGTAAGCAGAGCCCCAACTCGTTTCACAGATGAGGCTCCAAGGCCCCAGGAGAGGAAGTGGTGCTCAGGGCAGGGTCTCGCTGTGGAGCCTAGGCTGGCTTCAGACTGCCTCAGCCTCCCGTGTGGGATTACAGGCACATGCCTCCAGGACCCTGGGGGCCCAGCGGAGTGTGGGCCGGGGCTGCCTTGAAGAGGATCCGTCTCACTGTTTACCTCCTGGGACGCCCTGGCTGTGGTGTCTTCTTGGCCCCATGCCTCAGCTTCCCCATCTGTAAATGAAGGTGAAATGCATGTGGCCCCTAGAGCAGCGCTCAGCGGGCACCCAGGGAACACTAGCTGGTGGCAACTGGTGCCATTGTCAACCCTGCCTTTTGGGGTAGCAATGCAGTGGGAGAGGGGGAACCCCGAGTGTCCCAGCTGTTGGTCAGGGGTCTCCTGAGACACAGAGCAGTGGGGTGAGGAGTGAGGCTCCTGTGCCGCTGCTTCAGTCAGCTCACATGAGGGGCTCCACGTGGGCACCAGTGGGCATCCCCGGCTCCCTTGGGCTGGGGCCATTGCCTTATGGCCTCACCCAGCCCTGGCTTGTGGGCCTGCAGTGCCCACAGCGCCTGGGCAGTCTGGTCCCATCAAGTCCCCAGGCCTGTGGGTTCTCTCTTCAGTGTAGAGGAAAGCGGCCCGTTGACATGAGGCTGTGTGGGTTGAGACATCAGACTGGAGTTGGGTGTGGTGGCGGCCACCTGTCATCCCAGCACTCTGGGAGGCAGAGGCAGGAGGTTCCCAAACTGGAGCCCAGCCTGAGTAGCTTAATGATTTAGTGAGACCCTGTCTCAAAATTCTTTAAAAAATGAAAAGGGCGAGGCTCCATGGCTCAACCCTTAGTGCTACCTAAAAAGAAAAAGACAAAAAAGTCGTAGGATCGGTGTGTGCTCTGGGAGTGTCAGCAGCTGTTATTAATGACAAATGGCTTGCAGGACTGAGATGACCTCTTCTCAGTGACAAAAATCAACTCCAAAGGCATCAGGCTTGCCCCAGAGGGGCGCCGTGTGCTAGCCATGTCAGTTCCCAACTCCACTTCTGTGACAGAGCCCATGGTGACAGGTGCTAGTGTCTGATCCCGGGGGGACAGAGCTCATGGCCAGCACTGGCCACGGCCTGCTGGGGAGGGGAGGGAAGGGTAGCAGAATGGGGCAAGCTGCATGGCCAAGAGGTGTGCAGCTCCCAGGCGTCCTCTGGCCTCACCCTCCCCTGCCCCCTGGCTCCTGAGCCCCCAGCTGCGGACCCTCGCCATCTCCCCCGCTCCTGGGGAACAGGTTGTTTCTGAGGCAGCCTGCCAAGGCCACAGGGATTCTCCGATCCCACAGCCACCCCTGTGACCCTCTGACCCCAGCCAGTGTGTCCCTTGCCCTGGACCAGGCTTGTCTGGGCTGAGGCAGGCTCTCAGCCACTGGGCATCACCCACAGCCTGAAGCTGGCACACCAGGTTTGGGGACACTGTACCCTCCCTCCACCTGAACATGTTCCCTCTGTCCTGCTCCAGGGCCTGACACAGCTTGCAATATGTGTGGGCGTGCGTGGGTGTGGGCATGGGTGGGTTGTAACCCAGTTCCTTTCTACTGAGCTACATCCCAAGCCTTTTTAAAAAATTATTTATTTATTTGGTACACGGTCTTTCTAGGCAGCCCAGACTCAGCGATCCTCCTATCTCAGCCTCCCCAGCAATGCGATTACAGGTGTGCTCCACCACACCAGGTTTCAGTGGCCAGCTCCACACAGGGCCAGCTGGCCACGTGGTACCAGGGCTCAAACCCAGGTCCTTGTGTTTTCTAGGCATGCGCTTAGACCACAGAGCTATCTTCCTGGCTTTTTTTTTTTTTTTTTTAGAAAACAGCATTTTGCTAAACCACTAAATTACCCAGGCTGAGTTCCAACTTGCCATCCTCCTGCCTCAACCTCCCAGGGCGCTGGGGTCATAGGCTGTAGAGTTTCTAAAATGTACAATTCATACGCACAAGGAAAAATTAAAAGGGCAGGGTAAGACCTACTGTGAAAGAGCCCCTAGAACTTTGTCCTTGAGGCATAAAGGTGACCCCTCTTGTCTGTATTGGGATGGTGGCAGGCCAGCATCCCACGGCAGGCCTGCACCCTTGCTTTACAGAGCCAGAGCCCTGGGAGGAAGGTTGGGGCTGCTCGGAGCCTCTGAGGCTAGCGGTGCTGTAGGAAGTGACTTTGGCAGCCTCGGGCACCTAAATTCCTAGAAGTGGCATCGGTGGGGGGTGTCCCAGAGAAATTTGTGGCTCAGTTCAGGTGTCCTGTGGCACCCGGGTGAGGACCAGCTGCTAGGAAGGGATGGGGTGCTGGGGCCCCCAGGTTGCAGCATCCACTTTTCCTGGAGATCTCAGTCCCCATGGCTGGCCACAGTGCAGGAGGAGGAGGTGTCCCCAGAGCCAGCTGGAGCAGGCAGCTCCCACCGAGACCAGGCTGGCCTGGCTTCCACTGCCTCTCTGAAGACCAGGCCACCGACCCTGCGCCCCACCTCTGACTAGCAAGCCATCTTCGCCCACTCAGGGTGTCCATGTGTCCTGGTGGGGAGTGGGGTGCCTCCCAGCCCCGGGCAGCAAGTGGCCTAGATTGGACAATTGCGATGCCAACTGACAGAACCAGGGCAATGCAGCCGCCCACACGCTGCACAGATCTGACCTGAGGGCGGGGACCTGGAAAGCCACTGATGGGGCGGCAGGGCCTGGGCCAGGGTGGGCAGGGGCTGGAGCCTGCCCCGGGGACCCAGGTTCTGGCTACAGCAGGGAGCCAGGGATCTCAGGGCCAAGACCTGGCCTCTGTGTGCATTTGGGGTCAGAAGCTGGGGACCCTGGCTGGGCAGGTGTTTGAAGTGCTTGGGTCCAGCCGGGTCAAACTGGACCATGCTGAGGGGCAGACGGGTGCTTTGCAGGATGGCAGAGTTGAGAAGCCAGTGGGCCCCTGCCCAAGGCTTTGGGCAGCTGTGTGGTACTGAGGAGCTTCTGGCGCCCCTGCCCAAGCTTGGGTCAATTCCTCCCCATGGGCCTGCGTGCTAGGAACAGAACCAGGCCCCGAAGTGCTACAGGCTGAATCCTGTGGTCTCTCTAGGGCACAGAGCCCCCTGCCAACACAAGGTTCCCCCTACACACCTGGGGGGCACCCTGGCCAGAGTGGGGCTGGAGCTCCCCCCCAGTTCCTCTCCTGTTCTCCCAGTGCCTGAGCAGCTGGACCCACCGACGCAGCCGCACAGAGCCCAGGCCCCCAGGACCACATCATGTCAGGCTCCTATGATGAGGCCTCGCTGGCTCCAGAGGAAACCACCGACAGCTTCTGGGAGGTAGGCTGTGTGCCCATCCCCCCGCATCCCATCGCAGCCCTGGACTCCCACCTCCTCAGCCCCTCCAAAGCTCAGGGGGTCCACCGCAGGCGGGGTTAAGATTCCCACCTGGAGCCCCTGTTCCAGACACACACTGTCGCCTTTCTCCCTGTAGCAACAAGCCCTTCTTGGCACTCCACCGTGGGGGCCCAGCTTAGTTCTTGGCCATCAACACGGGCAATCACAGCACTTTACAGTTTACGCAGCTTTCATTGCTGCTCCCCACCCCCACTCCTGAGGGTGAAGGGCCGGACAAGGACAGGGGTTGGGGGACCCCAGGCCAATAGGGATGCATGAAGACTAGAAAGCAGCATTTTGGGAGGTTCCAGAAGGATGGGGGGGGGGGGGATCGTAATTGGCTCCCGAAATCCAAAATGAAAACTGCCAGACCTAAATTAATAAGTGTTTAATGAGATGTCTACAAAACATAATATTGTGTCAAGAATCTGCGGCTCAACTCAACGCTTCTGTGGCTCTATAAATATAATGGGTTTAGCTCGCGAGAACAGCATGAATAATTCATTCGAGCCCAAGTCCAAATTATAAAACTCCTTACACATTTTGCGACGGCAAAGAGGTGATGTCTGAAGTGGGAAGAAGGTGCGCAGAAGTGTGGGCGCTTGGCACCGCGTGCTGGGCTCGGCAAACAGAGGGGTCGGGAGGAGTGGAGCAGAGTAGCGCGCCCCCTGCAGGCCGGGGCTGGGAGCGCGGGGCCGTGGAGTCACGCGAGCCGCCGCCACCAGGTGGGGAACTACAAGCGCACGGTGAAACGCATCGACGACGGCCACCGCCTGTGCAATGACCTGATGAGCTGCGTGCAGGAGCGCGCCAAGATCGAGAAGGCGTACGCGCAACAGCTCACCGACTGGGCCAAGCGCTGGCGTCAGCTCATCGAGAAAGGTGCCTCCAGGGTCCCCAGGAAGCGCCCGGACCCATCCCTCCCACGTCCCTCAAGGCGTTGTCCCCGAGCGCCCCACCAGTAGCTGCTGTTTCTTGTAGCCCCAGGGTCATTTTGGGGGATGCTTTCGGGTGGAATTTTTAAAGAAAATCACAGGCGAGGTGCCCAGTGCTCAGGGGATCATGAGTTCAAGCTCAGTCTGGGTAACTTGGTGAGCTCAAAGCCAGCCTAGACTGCATAATGGAGACAACGTCCCTAATAGAAAGGAAGGAAGGGAGCACGGGAAGGAGGGAAGAAGGAAGGAAGGAAGGAAGAGGCTAAACCAAGTTTGCAATTTAAGCTTCTAGTAAAGTTGCAGCCATAATGCAAAGAACTACATGCCTTTGACCCAGACTCAAAAGAAAGAAAGAAAAAAGGAAAGAAAGAAAGAAAGAAAGAAAGAAAGAAAGAAAGAAAGAAAGAAAGAAAATGTGGAACATTTAACGTGGCCCAGATGCACGTTTGACCACAGCAGTGGTTTAGGCTGGCCCTGGCCCAGTTTGGAATCCCACCTGTGTCTAGTGTCACCACCTGCATTTCTGTGATTCTAATTGGGGTTGAGGTTTATGTTTGTTACTATTTTTCCCTTCCGTTAGATTCTAGACCCCATCAGGGCAGGGGCTGGGCCTACTGCCTAGCAGCGCCTGACCCACACACAGACAACAAAGCAAGCTGAGTGACTGGTCCCCAGAGAGCTCCTGGCATTGGCCCTATTAGGTGCTGGAGTTACACATTCCTGAGCACCTACTGTGGGCCTGGAGTTGGGCCGTCTGTTAAGACCTGGAGAACCCAGGCTGGTCCCTGGAGTTCCCATGCTGGTGGGGAATGGGGAGAGATAGGCAGGTGCAGCCTGAGGTGGAACAGGGGGAGGCTACCTGGAGGTGGTGGCTGGGGTTCTGGAGGATGCCTAGAAAGTGTAGGGAGCACTCGGGGACGAGGATGGTCACTGTGAGCCACACTGTTGCACCCTCAGGCCCGCAGTATGGCAGCCTGGAGAGGGCCTGGGGTGCCATTATGACAGAGGCAGACAAGGTGAGTGAGTTGCACCAGGAGGTGAAGAACAGCCTGCTGAATGAGGACCTGGAGAAAGTCAAGAACTGGCAGAAGGACGCCTACCACAAGCAGATCATGGGTGGCTTCAAGGAGACCAAGGAGGCCGAGGACGGCTTCCGCAAGGCCCAGAAGCCCTGGGCCAAGAAGATGAAGGAGGTACCCAGGGCAGGGCAGGGTGGACTGGGGACTGGGGGGTGCCTGTGGGTGGGCAGCGATCAGGCAATGTGCCCACAGGGACACAGCGCCACCTTCCCTAAGGAACCGCACACCATGGGGCAAACAGACCCAGAGGAAGACGGGCCCTGTTCCCATGAGGTTCCCCACAGGGAAGGTCAGATGGGGTGGGCACTGCAGTGCCCGGCAGGGACATCACAGAATCAAGTGCCTGTCCAAACACCTCAAGCCACAGCGAGCAGTCCCCGCTGTGCAAGATTGTGTGCCCAGCACCCTCCTGGGGTAGGCATGCAGGTAGCAGTGACCACGAAGGTACCTGCTTACAAGTGGGACCCTCGTGCGCCCTGTCCCCTCCCACAGCTAGAGGCTGCCAAGAAAGCCTACCACTTGGCCTGCAAGGAGGAGAAGCTGGCCATGACGCGGGAGATGAACAGCAAGAGCGAGCAGTCAGTCACACCCGAGCAGCAGAAGAAACTGCAGGACAAAGTGGACAAATGCAAACAGGATGTGCAGAAGGTGCAACTGGGTGGGGGCTGGGGACTGGGGTCCGAATGCCCTTGGAGTGGGACATAGCCAGGGCCAGCACGTGGTGAGGTCTTCCCAGCCTCCACACTGGTGCCCCCAGACTCAGGAAAAGTACGAGAAGGTGTTGGATGACGTAGGCAAGACCACACCCCAGTACATGGAGGGCATGGAGCAGGTGTTCGAGCAGTGTCAGCAGTTTGAAGAGAAGCGACTGGTCTTCCTCAAGGAGGTGCTGCTGGACATCAAACGTCACCTCAACCTGGCAGAGAATAGCAGGTACTTGGCATGGTGGGCACAGCCAGCAGAGGGGCCCTGGCCCACCAATGAAGAGAGGGGAAGAGGCTACCTGGGTGTGTGCAGGCAGCACCATGTTGGGCACCCAGGAACTGTGGGTGGTAGGTGGGTGAGTAGCTGAGGTGGCATGTGACAGGAAGCCCACTGAGGTGCGCTGCTGCTCCCCCAAGTGGCATGAAATCAGGTCCTGGTGAACCCCTGCCCTCTATGCCCCCTGTCCCCGAGCGCAGCTACATCAACGTGTACCGTGAGCTGGAGCAGGCTATCCGGGGGGCCGATGCCCAGGAGGACCTCCGATGGTTCCGCAGCACCAGTGGCCCGGGCATGCCCATGAACTGGCCCCAGTTCGAGGTGAGGACAAGTGGGGATGGGGATCGGGAGCCTGAGGAGGCTGGCCAGGGGCTACAGGTTCAGCCCCCAGAGCCGCTGCTCCCTGTCCGCACCAGGAGTGGAACCCAGATCTGCCCCATACTGCCGCCAAGAAGGAAAAGCAGCCCAAGAAGACGGAGGGGGCGGCGCTGAGCAATGCCACTGGGGCAGTGGAGTCCACATCCCAGGCTGGGGACCGCGGCAGGTGAGTGTCCCCTGGAGTTTTAAGAGCTGAAATCACGTAGCTGTCCCTGTCTTCTGTTCAGAGCTGATCTGAGAGCTGCTGACCCCGGACCGTCTCATGCAGCTTGGCAGTGCTGGAGCCTTGAGCCCAAGTTAGCAGGGGACGCCCTAGGACTGGGGCCGCTCTTGAGGCGTTTTTCCTTCGCGTTTCAGCGTCAGCAGCTACGACAGAGGGCAGCCTTACGCCACAGAATGGTCGGACGACGAGAGCGGAAACCCCTTTGGGGGCAGTGAGGCCAACGGAGGCGCCAATCCCTTCGAGGATGACGCCAAGGGCGTCCGTGTGCGAGCGCTGTATGATTACGACGGCCAGGAGCAAGACGAGCTCAGCTTCAAGGCCGGTATGGCTGCGGGCTGGGCATCTGGGCGTGGTATGGGGAGAGGGCGGGGCCCGGGTTGGGGAGGGGAGGGGCCGAGGGCGGGGCCGAGTGGTTGGGTGTGGCTGAGGGGCGGGGCCTGAGCCTTCCTCCCAAGGTTTGGTTTAGGGAGCATGCGGAGGGCCCGAGGTGATGGATGAAATAAGGTGGGGTGGAGTCAGGACGGAATTTAAGGAGCAGAGCTGGGAGCTGTGAAGGGAACTGCAGGTGGGTTCTGGGCGTCAGGGGCAGATCCAGGTGTGGTGATACACACGGGGGGGGGGGGGGGGGGGGGGGGGGGGGGGGGGGGGGGGGGGGGGGGGGGGGGGGGTGTTGGGATGAGGTGAGGCAGGGCAGTGGCCCAGACCAGAACCCAAAGTGGATGCATTGGAGCTACAACGCAGAGGGGGCCTTGGCGGTCTCACTGGACCGAGGATGGCCAGCTTCTCTGCCTCTGTCGGTCAACCATCCCTTCTTATGTTCCCTTCCCAGGAGACGAGCTCACCAAGCTGGGTGAAGAGGACGAGCAGGGTTGGTGCCGTGGGCGGCTGGACAGCGGGCAGCTAGGCCTGTACCCCGCCAACTACGTGGAGGCCATCTAGCTGCCCGCCGGCCCTGCCCTCCCTCCGTCCCACTGTGGTCCCGCCCTCCTCTCTCTCCTCTCTCTCCTCTCCCTACCCTTGCCATAGAGTTCCAGACATATTTTCCGATCAAGCTTTTATTTTTTTAAAAGTCAAACAGAACAAAAAATATAAAGAGACAGAGCGTTTGAAGGGCCACCTGGAGCCAAGGTGGTGGAACTTGGGACGATGGCCCCGGGGTGGCTGAGGGTTTTAGGACTTAGCCCAACATCACATCTGCTCTTCGGAGTCCGCCAAAGAGTCTCCTGAGCCCGGAGAGACGTCTGGACCCACCTACCCTGCCTCATTGTTACCTACCTACCCACCCCAACCCACCGCAGATGCCAGCACCACCCTGCTCTCTGAGCCTGACTTCCTAACCTCTTCCTTCTCCTCCGCCTCTCCCCAAGAAGGGAGACCCCAATCTTGAGTCTTCCACTACCTTGGGAGAACCTTCTTCTTCTAAATCCATCCCTTGGGATCAGGGAGCTAGAGGAGGAAGTGTCTCCCTTCTTTCCTATAGAGATTCCCAGGCTTCTCCAGACGTGAAAAGGGGTGAGCTGGATGGGGGAGCATAGCGGAGGGTGAGTGGAAGGGCTCTGGGCCCTCAGCCCAGGCTGTGCCAGGCCCACCAAAGCCAGGTCCATCTGTGGAGCAAGACCCTTCTTCCCAGCTGCCAGCACTGGGCAGAGCCCCCTCCTCAGAGCCACACCCCTCTGTAGCTCACAGAGGCCCTCTTAAGCCCTTTGGCTAGGGGTGGGGGCCCCCAAACCAGGGCAAAGCCAGCAACAGTAGCAGCCTCCTCCCATTTCCTGGGGAGGAGGGCACCTTGCCCAGTCCCGCCCTCACTCCCTCTGTACCTATCCAAACCCTAGAATCACAGGCTGTGTCAGCCGCCCGGAAGCCAAGCCTTGTGCCTGCATGGCTCCTGGCCTGACTGTCCCCACCCCTCTCTTCCATCTAGGGCCTGGGGACATGCTGGAGGGCCACAGGCTCTCCCAGCCTACGGCTATCAGGGAGAGGGCTGCAGTCAAGTGAGGCAGGGAAAGAGCACCTCTGGCCTCAGGGGCCACAGTCACCCGTCTTTCTTCCTGGTCTCTCAACCTTGCTGCACGTTTTCCTGCTGGCAGTGCTCCCACCTCTCCAAGCCTGGGTCCCAGTGAAAACGTGTGAGGGGCAGAGGACCAGTTGGCTTGTTGAGAGCAGTGGTCCTGGTGTCAGGTACCGGTGCTGCTACGGGCAGGCTCTGGACCCTTCCTTCCTGCTTCAGTGTTCTCCTGCGGCCCCAGCCCTAGGTCTCTGCCCCGTTCCTGTGGGCACTGAGGGAGCTCACAGCTCTGGCAGGGGCCCAGGCTGGGACAGGCCTCGTTCAGGGCCAAGGACGATGGCACCAGGGGCAGGCAGGCCCCAGCTGCCTGCACTTCTCATCACTGTCTGGTCTGTGAGCCTCTGCTGCAGCCTGAGACGTGGCCCAGGCTCCTCAGAGCCCAGAGCCCTTGCTGAACCCACACGGGGGCTAGGGGCTCTGCTCCTTGCCATTTGCCTACGGAGGCAGGACGCTGGCTTGCCTGCGCCTTGGGGCCTAACCCCCTCTTTGCACCAGGCTGCATCCAGGCCTGTCCCTCTGGCTGCCCACTGCTGGGCAAGGACTGGAGAACCTACCCCCTTAGAACAGCCACCACCACGATCCCACATGGGATCCGCCCTGGCCCCCAAACCTCCTCAGGACCCTGAAGCAGGAGAGTCTCACCTCTGCAAGTCTCCTGAGGTCGGGCCCACCCCCACCTGTCAGTACTGGTGTCCAGACCACGCCCACCCCGCCTCATGGCCCCGCCCTCCCCGACCCGATGGTGCGCAGGCCTGGGCCTGGCGGGCTCAGCCAGTGATGCGCGTCTGTCTCCAGTACCGACCACTCTACAGCCGGGCTCGTGAGAGACCCCGCTGCCCCGCCGCCGCCACCTGCCACCCTAGGCTTCCTGACTCCCATTAGTTCCGACACTTGTGAACCTCCGAAAAGTGCTGTGGTCTCAGCAACGCACCTGTTTTGTACATGATTGTGTAATTTAAAGGTATATAAATACAAATATCTATATCTATATATAAGTCGTGACTGTATGACTGTGGATAAAACCCAGAACTGTGTCAACCTGGCTGGATGTGGTCTTCTCGAGTCTCGTGTGTCTTGTTCTGGCCTGGGCCCTTGGTGGTTGGGACATCTGTCAGGGAGGTGGTCCCAGAGCCGAAGGCACCAGCCTCCTTGGATACTAGGACACCGCTGGCTAGGAGAGCTACAGTGTTGAGGGTCCCAGGCTCAAAGGTGACTGTGGCGCTCACATAAGGTTTTTTTTTTTTTTTTTTTTTCTGGCACCAGCAATTGCACTGAAGGCTTTCACACTGATCTACACCCCCAGCCTTTTTTTTTTTAAAGTTTATTTATTTACTTTATATTATGGCCGGCTCAGCCTGTCCTGGGAATGGGTCTGGCGAAGCATGTGGTGCTGGGGATCGAACCACAGTTCCTGTGACTGCTTAAGCTTGCCTAAGCAGGAGCTTTAGACCACTGAGCCATCTCACCGGCCCACCCCAGCCCTTTTAAATTTTTTCGAGACAGGATTTGGTTGAGGTGCTCAGGCTGGGCTTGAACCTGTGATCCTCCTGCCTCAGCCTCTCACAGTGCTAGGATTACAGGCATGCAGCACCATGACTAGCTCATGCTTTTGGTTTTTAGAGAACTTCTCCAAGTGGCTGCTGAAGCCTATGGTTCTGTTACCTCGGGCCTAGGCTCTCTGGGCCTGACAGCAGGCCCTGCTGTGCCAGCGGCCCAGTCTACTCTGACAGCTATGCTCAGGGGAGTCCCCGGGAAGGCCCACAGGACTGGGCAGGATGAGCTCGGCTCAATCATTCAGCTCCAAGTCCGGCCCTGAAGCTCCCCCTGCACCCCAGCTAGATCTCTCCTGGGAGGACATGAGCCCCCTCTGTGACAGTCTCCCCACTGCACCCGTCTGGGTCCAGTCTCTGGGAGGCCTCAATGGCCCTAGCGTTGGCACAGGGCACTGATACAATCCCAGCTTTCCTAGTGGAGTGCTGGGGCACACCTGCAGCCCCAGCTGCTTGGGAGGCTGAGGCACAAGGGTCACACAGTTGAGGCCAGTCTGGGCACCACAGCAAGATAATGTCTCAAAATTAAAAAATAAATAAATAAATAAAAAATAAAAAAAATTAAACATCACATGAATGAATAACTCTGTGGCATTATCCAGGCCCTGGGTTCCATCCCCAGGACCAAACCCATCTGCTTCATCCGTGCTCAGGATTGGGGGAGAAATGGCTGAGGCTTTTGCTGCCCCCTCTCCCGCTCCCCACCTCCACCTCCACTTGAAGCGGGAGTCATGCAAGGACAGCAGGTTGTGCAGAGCAGTCCCTTCAGTCACAGGGAGCCCAGGAGCTCAGAGGTGCGTCCTGTGAGGGGGATGGGAAGCCCTGGCCTGGCAGGGTCTGTGCAGGCCATGTGGAGGAGGAGGAGCTGGCTGGGGCTCCCTGGATGGGAGAGGTCCTGCCAAGGGCTGCCTGCACCCCACAAGCCTCCCCGCTCCCCACTCTGGTCTCTCATCCCTGCTTGTGCTCCCCAATCCCAGCCTGCACTATGCCAGCTGCCCCAGCTGGGACAGGACAGCATGGGCCGGGACGTCCAACACCAGCGCTGGCTCCAGGGACCCACTGGAGGTGGGGCGGGCTGGCCAGAGACAAAACCAGTTGGTTCAGCAAGCAGAGGCCCCGTCTGGCTGGGCTCCCAGGCTGCCCCACCGGGGCCAGGAGGCAGCAGGGCCCCCTCCTCCTCGTTCAGCCCCAGCTGGCGGACTCCGCAGCACTGTTTGCTCGCTGCCAGGAGTAAACTTGCTTCCGAAGACAATAAAATCGCTGGGGGCAGAAGGCAGGAGTCCAGGGCCGCATTTAACTCTTGGTGGCCTAGAAGCGCGGCTGGGCGCAGGATGCAGGCGACGGGTTGGTGCCGACCAGCTCTGAGGCCTGAGGGATGGAGGGGCAGGGCCGGCCACGCGACTGAGCGAGTCCTCGAGCCTTTCTGGGTCCCAGTGTGGGAAACGCTGGGGGACGCGCCACTGCAGAGTTTTGTTGGGAATGTCAGTGACGAGGAAGCCGGCGCGCCTGAGGACCTCCTCCGTGGATGCGTCAGTTGGAGAACATTTAGAGTTGCCCGCCTGCTCCGAGGCGGGGGTGTGGCCTCCCGCACCTGCGCAAATGCTGTCAGCCCCAGCGCCATCCCCTCCCCTCCAACCCCCAGAAGCCTCTTGGGGTGCAGGATGCGAAGGTCCCTCCTTGGCCTGCTGGCTTCACTGTCTTCCGCACAAACTGCTACTGACCTCTTATCTCTTTTCTTCTATGCCCAGCTCAATGCCACCTTCCTCTGCCACCCCAAACAACAAAAACCCCACAAAACTTAACGTTTTTGAAATACTAGGAATTCATACTGAGCTAACATTCCCAGTTTTTATTTTTAATTTATTTTGAGACAGGGTCTTGCTAAATTGCCCAGAAGGGGCTCCAACATGGCATCCTCCTGCCTCAGCCTCCCAGAGTGCTGGGATCCAGATGTATGTCACTGTGCATGACCACCGATGGGCTCCAGGCACTTCCATCCCGTCGTGGACCCTGGAGACCTGTTTGTTTGCTCCCAGCCCCTGCTCCCAGCTCACGCTGCAGGCTCCTCCTAGCTCCGTGCCAGGCCTGGGGCAGAGCGGGCAGAAGGGCTTGGACAGAGGACGCTCCACAGTTCACAGCCACGCTGCATCTCCGCTGTTTGGCAGGTGTTGATCTGGACCTGTGGGGCCCGCAGTGGAGGCAGAGGGGCCTTTCCCCGGGAGCAGCCTGCTACCCTGTGTCCCCCAGGGTACTGTACATGTAAGCAGCAAGGGCTGGCTGGGGTCCCAGGGAGTTTGCTGTACTCCTGGCAACAGCAGGCGGCTCCCTGACCTTGTGTTTGGGGACCCAACCTCGGGTTGCCCTTGGTCCCTGAGCCTGTCCACATGTGGCTGGAGCCCAGGCAGCAGGCCAGAGGCAGGGTGGCTGAGGACCTCAGATGGGGTGCACGAACTGGTAGACCAGGCGCTGGGAGATGTCCGGCTTGCGGATGATCCCCTTCTTGTAATACTGGCGGATGGAGCGGCTCAGTTTGTCGTAGTTCATGGCAGGGCGGTTTTTCCGGATGCCCCACAGCCGGGCCACCTGGGCCGAGTCCTCGATTTTGAAGATGCCTGGGGGAGAATGAGGATCCAGAGAGAGAGGCAGAGGTGGGGGCGGGCCAGGAAGAAGACAGGCAGGCGGAGCCCAGCAGGTCAGCGTGGGACCCTTAGCAGGACAGTGTATGGCCAGGTTCCACAGACGGGGACACAGAGCCTGCCCAGATCCCGTGGCCTGCAGCCCTCCACTCACCCTTCTCCTTGTTGAGCCAGCGGATGAGGCGGCCGTAGCTGTGTGGCTTGAGCAGCAGCTCCCGCAGAAACTGCCACAGATGGATGGGCTGTCCCGAGCAGGATGAGTCCACCTCACTGTCCGCCCAGCCGTCCTCGCTGGTGGACGCTGGTGGCCAGGGGAGGGTGGTGAGCGGGCAGCTGCAGCCAGCTGACCTGAAAGGCTGCCACCGCCCCCCCTTCCGGCCACCCTCCCTGCCCGGTCCACAGGGCTCACCGCAGCAGTGGACGGCCCCAGGTGAGGTCCTTGCCTTCATCCAAGCCGCTGTGGGGCAAGGAAAGCACATTGGGGACACAGGGGCACGGGGGAGGCGGGGAAGGCTAGTGGGTGCCACTGCGGGCCAGAGAACCCCTGGTGAGGCTGGGGTGTCCCCTGAGCCCCTGCTTATCACCAATCCAAAAGCAAGATGCAGGCCAGGGATTTAGCTCAATGGCACAGTGCCTGCCTGCGTTCGATTCCTGGTGCCCTGCTAATAAAATCCGTTCAAAAGCAAGCTGCCCGTGAGGTGCTTCCTGGGAAATGTAGGGTCTCAGAGCTCAGGGCCCCTGCAAACGTCCCTGCCTCCTGTGTCCTGGTGCAGACATGTCCCCTGGACATGCCTGAGAGCCAGCGGGTGTGGGGGTGTCACTCACAGTGACACCTGCTCTCTGGCCTCCACGGCCCAGGGCCCCCTAGACACCCCCTGCTAACCAGGCCCAGCTCTCCCACCTCCCTGGTGGCAGCTGGGGGTGAGGGCTGCTCCTGTCCACATCACCACCCATTAGCCAGAGTCTGAGCTACAGCAGTATGGTCTCTAGTGGTGTCCTGGGCCTGGGTCCTGTGCCCTTGTTCATTCCAGACCCTTAAAGCAGTGACCTTGACTGACTGAGCAAAGTGGGAAGCTGTGTACAGCACCTGGAGGGTGGCCCATGCCATGGAGACAATGTAAAAAGTGTAGGGTGGCACACGGCCACTGAAAAGTAGAGAGCTGAGTGAGATGGCTCACATCTGTAATCCCAGCACTGTGGGAGGCTGAGGCAGGAGGATCTCAAGTCCAAGTTCCATTTGGGCTATGTAGTTCAGACTGCTCTTGAACTCTTCTTGCCTCTGCCTCCTGAAGGGTGGGGTTACTATTTTTTCCTTTTTTAAATTTTGAGACAGGGTGCTATTAAGTCACTAAATTGCCCAGGCTGGACTTCAACTTGTGATTCTTCTGCCTCAGCCTCCCAAAGTGCTGGGGCTATGGGTGTGCACCACTGTGCCTGGCTCTGACATCTCTCTACCGTCCTCTGTGTGTTCTGTGTTAAGTTCTGCAGCCTTGGGCTGGGGTGGGTTGGTGAGTTCTGCTAGGCTGCGGTCACTGGCATTGAATTCTGAGGGGTGTCCAGGTGGGGCAGGGGCTGCTCTCCCATGGAGGAAATTGGCCTTCGTGCTGGGCTCCCTCCCTGGCCTCCACCGTCTCACCTGATTTCCAGATGTCCAGGTGGGCATGCAGCACATCCCCGCCCAGGGGTGAGCGCTGGCGGAACTGCTCCTCAGACAGGGCGCACAGCTCCTTGCCCCCCAGCTCCTGGAAGGCTGTGCCCACGGCGGGCAGCCGGTATTGGTGCTCGGTCCACAGGAGCCACTTCTGTACATTGCCCGGGCTCCAGTCCACAGGGTCTGGGGGAGAGACACCCACCGGGCTCTGAATGTGTCCGGCTGTGCTCCAGGACCATGGGCTTCTTGGGAGGGAGGCAACCCGGGTCTGGAAGAATGTTAGGGGCCCTGTAGACGTATGAACCCAGGACCCTGAAAACAAACATGGCCTGGGCCAGGACCCTCTGTCCCTCACTAGGACTGCTAAGGGGAGCTCTGGCCCCAACGGGGACAGAGACTTTAAGCCAGAGACGCCTGGACTCCTCTGCAACTTCTCACCTCCCTCAAGCCCCTCAAGAACCAGAGAAAAACTGAGGCAGGAATAACAAGGGACAATCACAGTATAGGGAGAATACTTGTTTTTAAAAATTCTTGCGAGGCTCGAGAGATAGCTCAGCAGTATAAACGTCTGCCTGGCAAGCACAAGGACCCAGGTTCGATCCCTGGTACCTCACGCTATGCTAGCCCTGGAGCCTCCAGCGCTCTGTGCCGACCACCAAAACCAGGAGTGGTGGTGCAGGCCTGTAATCCCAGGACTGGGAGGGCTGGGACAGGAGGATCACTACAGGTCTGAGCTGCATAGCAAGACCCTGTACCAAATAAATATTTTTAAAAAAACGTTTTAAAAGCCCCAGAGCCTTCCCCCTCGCTTTGCATACACCGATCCTATAGGTCCTATCACTCTCTGAAAGCCTCTCTCTTGTGGAGGTGTGATCAAAAAGGCGGTGAACGCTGTCACCAAGTGCTGTCCAGCGAAAGGCAGGCTGTGAAAGAGTCTGCCTTTCTCACTAGACCTGGGGCCCTGCGACTTCAGGCTCCTCCTTGGAGCCGAAATGACTGTGAATGGGGACTGTTTCGGACAGATGCCAGCACCAAGGCAGCCAGGATGGCACAACTTTAGATGCTCAGGAAAGAGGGCTCCAGAGCTGCGGCCGAAAATGCCAAGGCCCGTGGGAGCATTTGATGCCCGGGGCAGTGTTTTGGGCAGATTCACCCCATGTGTCTTTTACTGTAGAATTTTTTTTTTTTTATGGTACCAGGTATTGAACTCAGGATCTTGAGCTTGCCAGGCAAGCACCTATTCCACTGAGCTATTTCCCCAGCCCTATGTAGCACATTTTAAACTTTAACCTTATACTGTATTTTTCCATTGCATCTCATAGTGTTGCTAGTCTACACATCACTTTATCCTGGTACTTGGGGGGGGGAAACTGAGGCACATTGAGGTGCAATGGTAGCTGCTCAAGGTATATATGTTGAGTCTACAAGTAGCAGGGGCTGGGGAGCCATGGGGCAGCCTCAGGCTTCAGAGGCCAGGCTTGTCTCTGGCCACTGGCTAGGACTCTTGTTCCCCTGGCAGGGCACACAGGGTTTCGGCTGGGGGCCCTGTAACAGCAGGAGCCACAAGCAAACAGCAGGCAAATGCCTTGACCTCCTTCAAAACGAGCCCGTTTCCTCCTTGAGGTCAAATCGACTTGTTTCTGCCCTCGTTGTTCTGAGTGCGTAGGGACCTCCTCCAGTGGAGTGTGGTGGAAATGGGCAGAACAGGGGGGACAGGGCCCTCAGGCCTTCAGCAGAGCTGCCCCCATGGGACCGGGGCAGGCGGGGCTGGGCCTGAGGGCTTGGAAGACCCCTGCTTCTTTGTGAAAGCTGCAGTTATGACAGAGCAACATCCACCTTTCCGGCCTGGTAGGGGCCGGGGCGCTTGGTCTGCTGTGCCCTCTCACCACACACGCTGGGGCACGTGGGTCTGCTTATTTATGACCTGTTCCCTCTCCGTAGTGCCAGCCCAGGGACATACAGCCCTTCACACTGTGTACCTACTCGGTTCCCTACTCTTGGAACAGAGCCTGGGGGATGGATGAGAGCTTGGGGTTGAATTGGCTCTACAGCTGTTTATTGAACAGCTATTGCATCCAGGTGCCACCCGCACCTGAGGCCCTGGGGTGTGGACAAGAACAAGCAAGGGGCAAATCCCTGCCCGCTAGCGTGTGTACTCTAGAGGGAGTCACAGATGGCAAACAGGAGCAGGTCTGAGAAAAGCTGGTGCTGAGAGACACCTACTGCTGGTTGAGGGGTTAGGAGATGGAGGTGGGCTGGGGCCTAAGGGGGCTGGGGAGGGGTCCCATGGACATCTGGGAAAAGAGCATTCTAGGCTGACAGGCCAGCCAGGGGAAGGCCCTCGGGTTGGTGCTGCGGGAGGCTGAGGAGGAAAGGAGAGTGGCGTGGGGCTGGGGGCAAAGCTAAGATCCCCCTGCCCACGCTTGCTGAGTGGGGCTCCGGGCAGCAGAGCAGGGCCCAGGATGGCGGGGACCCTCCCCACCAGGCTGTGGCTGCCCAGCGGTGCTCCCTGACACCCAAGCCCAGGCCCCCACCCCAGCGCCCACGCGGAGGCCGCCGGGGCCCGGCTCACCCGCAGGGATGTTGAGCAGCTTGCAGGCCGTCTCGATGTCCTTGAGCACCTCGCCTACCACCATGGACTGCACCTGCTCCAGCGAGTGCTCCTCCAGCGCCAGCCCGCCGGGCTCTAGGTCCAGGCTGCCCCCTGGGGCCTGGCTGTCGATGACCGGGCACTGCTCGGGCTCCTCGGTCGGCTCCTCCCGGGTGCTGGCCACGGGGCCCTTGGCCACCCAGGTGCTGTCCTCAGGGTACAACATATCGAATTCGGAGAGGTAGAAGGTGGACAGGCCCTGCTCGGGCGTGGCGGGCGGGCTGGGGCTCCAGTCCTTCTCAGGCCCCACCGCCTTCTCCAGGCCTGAGTGCAGTGCCGCGTCGGGGGGCAGCAGCATGCAGCTGGGGGGTGCAGGGCTCAGGCCTGGGCTGGCGCTGCCCATGCCGCTGCAGCTTGGGCTGGCGGCGGTATCTGCAGAGAGGAGAGAGGCAAGGCTGACCGCCCGCCATGGGGCCTTTAAGCTGGTTACAGGGAAGAGGGGGCTAGGGGCGGGACTTCTGGGTCACTGGGCGCTGAGATCAGTGCTGGTGGGAGGACAGGGCCAGGAGAGGGGCCAGGAGAGGGGCCAGGCTGGCCTCGAGCTGCAAATCTGGACCCAAGTGACAAGCTTAAAACAACCCTGAGGTTCAGGACCGGCAGCGTGGTGATCCATTTGGCAGATGAGCAAATTGAGGTTTGGACGGCGGGGGAGGGGCTTCCTGTCCCAATCCTTCCTGCCAGCCTAACCCAGATCTCTCACGCTGCGCCTGTTGCTGGAGCAGGGAGCCCTCCCCAGGGCCGTCCTCAGCAGCGCGGCAGCGCACAGTGTGGGGCAGGGGACTTTCAACTTTGACACCATAAAACCCCTGGGGTCCCTGGGGCAGTCAGTGAGTTATAGGCTTAAGACTAAAAACACACAGCAGAAGTAGAAGGTTGCCCAGAGGTGTGCGTACCCTAGAACTTCAAGGGGCATTTGGCAGGAAGAAAAGGAGCGAGGCAGGCACCCTGGGAGGCTGTAGCAGGGGGACCACAGCTGGAGCCCACGCTGGGCAACTTCATGCGATTCGAATTAAGAAAAGAAAAATGGGGGGATAAAAGAAAGAAGGCGAGGGGCAGTGTCTGTGGGGTGGGTGGGTGGGTTTGGCTCTTCGGTGTGTGGCAGAAGCCACCGGAGCACTGGGGGTGGAGCTGGGACAATAGTGCTGCCGAAGGCTTTGGGGTGACTTGGGTGAAGGTGGCTGGCGGGGAGGGGGAGGTGCACAGCCGGGGTGGCGACCACCTGGCGTTGCAGGGCAGACATGGGGCTCCCTGGCCATCTCCCATCACCCTGGAGACCAGCCTGTGCAGCCTCAGGGGGCAGCTAGCCTGCCTGAGACCTTTCTGACAACTCAGAAAGGGACATCTTTTCCTCTCTGAAGAGCAAAGCTTGGTGACTAGGGCAGGGAGAACTGCAGTTACCTCTAGCCACCCCTTGCTCAGTGCCCAACCTTCCCAACCTTCCATGGCAGCCTTGCAGTTTCCTGCCAGCAAGACAAAGGGCTGTTCCCTTTGGCATCCGTTCTTCCTTTCAAGGGCTCCTTTAAGTGACAAGGAAGAAAAGGTCAGGGTGGGTGGGGTGGGCAGGGATGGAGGGGGCTGGGTTGTGGGGGACAAGGCAGCCTGGCGTCCTTTCAGGCCCTTCTCTGCAAATACTTATGTGCTGCGGGCTGCTGTTATTTACCCAGGTAGTGCGCACAGCCTGCTCTGCCTGGGTCCCACCCTGGCGGGGGCCCACGCCCTGTCCAGGTGGCTCCACCAGCCTTTGGCCGTCCACGTCCCCAGAGCCCCATGCCTGCCACGTTAGGCTGGTCTCTGCCAGCGCAGGCCGCAGGCCAGGAAGCTGTGCTTCCGAGGAGCAGGGAGGTTCGCTTCCTCCCGGGCCTGGGCTGGGAGGGTGGCAGCTTTGGGGTCCCTGGGGAGGGGTGGGCAGGTGCCGGCTGTGCTTCCTTTATCCTGTGCTCCGTGGGTCCGGGCACCTGTCCTCTGCCACGGAGGGTGGCAGCCTGCCTGGGACTCATTCTCATCCCTGTCCTGATGGGGCAGCCAGGCCTTGCCTGGCCTGGATCCCATGTCCTGACTCCCGGCCCGGGGTGCTGCTGCCAGCAGTGAATTCCCACCCTGCCCTCTGCACCCCACATTCCAGCTCCCCTCACCCTGCTAAACACCAAGGAGCTGCTCCCCAGGCCTGGCCCGGCTCCAGCCCTCCTGAGTTAATGGTTAACACGGCCCAGGTCGGGCTGTGCCTTGCAGGCTTGGGAGCAGGCCTGGGGTGCCCACCCCAGGCACACACCCTGTTGGCCCTGTCACCCACGCCCGGGAGCCTGTGTTTAGATGCAGCTGGGGAGACTCAGGGGGGGTCATACACTGGCCCCAGTTCCCCGCTGGCTCTGCCCATGGGACCTGTCCCTCTTCCTGGGGGTTCTGCTGGGTGCCTTCATTCACGCTCCAACATTCAGACTCACTCAGGACCCGAGCTGCAATGAGCGAAGGAGAACGCCATGCTCTGAGGTCTGGACCACAGCAGGGGTGACGGGGGGACAGCACTCCGGCTTGTCTCTCCCGCGTGGGGCAGCCCCACCAAGGATGCCTGTGGCTTTTCCCCCTACGGTCCTCCTGCCTGCACCCCCTGCCCCCCACTCCACAGTTTGTGCCGGGTCCTCAGTAGCGATAAACCCCCAGCCGAGTGCCTGCCCACAGGGCTCCTG
Organism: Capromys pilorides; assembly: GCA_004027915.1. NCBI lineage: Eukaryota > Metazoa > Chordata > Mammalia > Rodentia > Capromyidae > Capromys > Capromys pilorides. Next base: position 9,599 of record PVKN010001025.1, on the reverse strand, counting down.
CGCAGGAACCCGAGTCTCGTGGCAAGGGCAGATCCACATCACAGTGTAGCCAGCGCCAGGCCGCAGGCCTCCCATGGCCCTGTGGGCCCCGCCCTGGGCCAAGCCTGGTGTCCCCCAGGCCCTGGTCAGAAGTTGGTCCAGCCCTCCTGGGGCCGCCGTCTCCCAAGTGATGCCTCCAGCTCTCAAACCTCCGCTTGATCCCCCTGGATTAAGCCGCGTGTGTGTGGATTAGGGCGCCGCGTGTCCTGCTCCTCCTGCCCCAAAGCCGGGTTCCCCCTCTAGACAATGGAGGGTTGGTAACAGCTGGCAGAGGACGGATGGGGGCAGGCATTAGCCACAGAGGGCCCCTCTCAGCACCTCCAACCCTTGAGAAGACAGGGGAGGAGGCGGAGAACAGGGCCCAGGCAGAGCACAGCTCTCTCCTGCCCACCTGGCACCGTGTCGGGAAGTGGAGTCACCTGGGAGGCCTCTGCGTCAGCCCTGAGTGTCTCCCACATCCTATCTGGTCCAGGCCCCAGATTCCCACTCCTGGGCTGTGGTGTGGGACTGATGGGCCCAGCACCTGCATGGCGTACCCCGTGCCCCGGCACCCAGGACCCAGGACCCAGCTTGGCCCCATAGGGAGTGATGGGAGAGGGCGATGGCAGCTACCTACCGGCCTTCCCACAGAAGGAAAAGGTCCTCCTTGGGCTCCCGCTAACTGCCCTCCCTCGCCCCTCCAAACCTGTGTGCCTCTTTAACAGGCCAAGCCAGTTTGTACGGGTGGGCCTGGGGCCTGGCCATCTGCTGCTCAGCACCTTGGAGAGAAGCCACCTGCCTGGCCTCGCAAGCTGTGGCCTCCAGGTCCCCATCCTGGGCCTGCCCACCTGGCCCCTGGGATTCTCATCCCGCAGAGGAGGATGTGGAAGCCACGGCCTAGAGCAACAGCCGGCCCCAGCAGGCCCCAAGCATCCCCGTGCCCAAGCTGACTTGGAGGGAGGGGTCGGGGCCCGTGGGGCGGGCCTGGGTCCTGCCCTTAGGCGAGGCCTCGGAGGGTCCTTGCTACCCGCACTCTCAGCTCACTTCTAGTCCGGATCCCAAGCAGTTCTGTGCCCTGCGGCTCCCTCTTGCCCCTCTGCCTGGCCCTAGACCTTGGGAGGAAGTGGCAGACACTAGTCGTGGGCAGAGGCGCTCCCTTGATAGCAGAAACGGAATTCAGGCCTGGCGTTTGGGGCGGGGGAAGGGCGTGACTCGGTTTCCCTCATCGCCCCTGAAGTGGATATCCAGAGGTTCCAACAGGCTTGACCCGCCCTTCTGTCCAGCAATGCCACTGCCAGGCTGTCCCCACATCCCCCCACCAGCAGGGACCGCAGCCCACAGGAGCCCTGGGCCTGGATCGTGGGCAGAGGACCCAACTGCTGCCCACACAGAGCACAGCTCTGCCGGGCCCAGAGACTGCAAGTCCCGTCTTGGCTCAGCCTGTCCGCCGCTTCCTCTGCCTCGAGCAGGCCACCGCTGGCGCACTCACAGACTCTGTCCCTCTCCCTCTAGCTCTCTGGGGTCCCAGCCCAGCCTGTCCTTGAAGCCAAGGCCTGAGGACATCGGAGGTTACCAGTCCTACAGCTCCTGGGCCTTGGGCTCCTGACCAGTGAGCGGGGGACTCCTAAAGACAGCTGGGTTCCTGTGGTTGGCGTCTCCAGGCAGGACAGAGGTGTGGGAAGCCTGTGTCCCCTCCTCCGGCCATGTGTGCTTCAAGGACTGCTCTGCACTCCTGTCTGGTGGGAGGCAGAGGCAGGGCAGACTCTGGCTCTGAGTGGGGGAGAGGGTCACGGATACCTGCTGACGCAGAAAAGGGCATGGGGACAAGGTGAAGACACTGTGACGGGACACACGCTAGGTCAGAGGGGACCAAACTGGGAGGCTCGGAACTGAAATAGATCCAAAAGGTCAGAGGTGGGCGGGATGGGCAACCTGTTCAGGGGAGCAGAGGCCCGGGAGGCTGCTGGGGAGTGGGGATCCCCATAACCCCAGGACAGCTTGCTTAAGGGCAGAGGCAGCTGGGCCCTGTCCCATGGGCCCTGTCCCACTTGGGGACCCTCTCCTGCAGGAAGAAGCTGGCAGGCCCCCAGGCCTTGCTGGGAACAGCACAGGGACAGGGAGAAAGCCGAGCTAAATGTCAGGAAAGGCCCAAGGCAAGCCCGGCCCACACCAGTTTGTATTGGGAAGAGTTGCTCCACCTGCAGGGCCACTCACTGGGCCAGGGCACAAGGGACAGGCCAGGGGTGGGGACAAGGAGGGTCCCAGACCAGGCTGGAGCCCTGCCTTGAGGGAGCAGTGAGGGGATGGGGGCTGAGGAGCGAGGACCTCCAAGAGGAAGCTGGTGCTGGGGACATCCATTGTCTGGCCTCGCCCACCCCTCCCTGCCTTGTAGGAGAAGCCAGAGCCAGGAATACCCAGCTCCCCCTACCTCAGCCTGGGAGACAAGCTGGCAAATTGAGCGTGCCAGTCTCTAACTCCTATGCAACCCTCAAAGCCCTGCTGTGGATTGTCTTCTCCAGAAAGCTGCCTTTGGCAGAGGACAGGAACAACAAGAGCACCAGGCCCCATGGCTGCCCGCACCAGGCCCTGTTCCAGTCAGTCTTCATTGCCCAGCAGTCCAGATAGCTCCAGGTCACACACTCGGGCTGCATGGCCTTGAGCCACTCAGTATTTTCCAGGCTGTTACTACACTCACAAGAACCTCGGCGGTAAACAGTGCACTCTCCTGGACCCTCAGCCTGCTGCCACTTGTGACTGTCGAACATCCACTGAGCACCTACTGGGTGCAGGCCCTGCCCCTGGGTGTGGGTGTCCAGAAGCCAGGGCTCTGGTGAAAGTGGCTGTAAGTTCATAACTGATCACTGGGGAAACACTTGTCCTTCCCATCAGGCCTCACGGGGTAGGGGTTCCCATACGGGATGCCCACGGCCCCCAGCTCCCAGGATACCCCTAGGCCTCAGACCCGGGGTAGAGATTCCCACGGGCAGGCGGGCTGGGCACACTTGGCTGTGCTGGCCTGGCCCGGGCTCCGCCAGGCCACCTCGTGGGCAGGCGTCTCCTGCCTATTCTGCGGCCACCTTGGGCCATGGCAGCCCGAGCCCTATTTGCTTTGTTACTCAGCCCAGCAGCTGGTGCTGGGGAGCCGCTGTTTCACTGGGGGGTTGCTGAGGCAGGAAATGCTCAGACACCCAGCCCTACCGGGCTGCGTGCGTCACAAGGGGGACTGTGGGCCGGGGTCACCGCCGGGCGGCCACAGCTGCTCAGGTGAGGAGAGGCCTGCACACGCAGGCACGTGTGTGGGCACATGCACATATGTACATGCACACACACGCACCCCAGCCCCGAGGCCCTTCGGCTACCCACTTGTCACCCCACCACACACTCATAAGGATCTGGAGGTCTTGAGGCCCCTTTAAGGCCCCTCCGTTGCATCCCTGGGTGCCCACAAGGCCTCAGCTTCCCATATACTTAGGGACACCACAGTGCCTGGCTCTTCTGCCCACCCCACCAAGCCCCAGCCTGGACCCTGCGGGCCAGTGAGGCCCTGCTGTCACGGCCAGGGAGACTTCTTAGCAGAGCAGCCAGGACTAGGGGTGGCTGAGAGGTAGGCAGGCCTCCAGCACTGGCTCCCCCTGTATGCCCCCTCTCAGCCTGGGCAGCTGAGGTCAGTGCGGAGCCCATGGACACAGGGGACCAGGGGTTCCCCTAGGCTCTGCCTCAGCCCAAGGGACTGTGGAGGAGAAGGGACCTGTGCCATGAGGTCCCTGCCATCTGGGACACAAGCTCTGAACCTCAAAAGTGTCCCCAAAGTCCTGCCGAGGTCATGGGGCTCCTGCAGAGGGTACACTGTTTCTCCCACCAGACTTACCCGTTGGCTGTCTGGGGCCCGCGGTGTCGTGAGCTGCCGTGCCAGCCTTGGATACCAGAGGAGGTGGGGGCAGCTGGGGCCACTGCAGCGTCTCAGCCGGGCATGGGGGACAGCCGGCAGGATTGGGGGCCAGCAGCCCCAGGGGTAGGGACAGAGGTGACCTCTGCGGGGGGTGGGGGCACCAGGAGCTGGGCCACCCTCAAAGGTGGAGGTGGATCTCAGGGCTGTGTGCCTGTGGGGGAGGCCCCCGCCTGTGCCCAAGGCCGCCTGCTGTCACCACCACAACCCAGGCTGGGGGCCGGCAGAGTGCCGTGGGCTCAGGATAGTGTGGGCATGCAGTGCGCAGGAATGCACGGGAGGAAGCGCTGCGGCTGTGAGATGAAGAGTTGGCCAGGCCTGACTGCCATTATAAGTAATCCTTCCTTATTTACCTGAGCAAACACACTCCCTGCTTCCCTCAGACCACAGGCGGGCTCCTGGTTAACCCTTCAGGGGCTCCCTGCTTGCCCAGCGGTCGGGCCCTGGCAGTGGGCTGGGGCTCCCCCATGCCCACACTGTCCTCCACCTACAGAGCTGGGCTGTCAGGTGAGGCACAGGGTGTAGCACCCAGGGCTGGTGGAGGAGTAGTGGAGGAGACCTGAGGGACCAGGACAGCTGCACCTGACCATGAACCCCAGAGGCCCAGCCCTCCTAGCTCCCGAGCTTCTGGGAAGACCCTACTGGGTCCCTGAGGCACTCACACTGATGGCCACTGCTAAGAAGCACCTATTTGCTGGCACTGCTGGACACTCTTGTGATTTCTGGCACTGATGCCACAGAACATCATGAGCACTGTGCCACAGAGCCAGTGATGTCTACTGAGCTGGTGAGTCAAGCTGGTTACCCCAGTGCCATTCCCTCCCTTTCTTGGATTAAACAAGCCGTGAAATAAATTTATTTATTTATTTATTTATTTATTTATTTATTTATTTATGTATGTATGTACCTGGACTCAAACTCAGGGCCTCATGATTCCCAGGTAAGCACTGCATCACTGGGCTAAATCCCCAGCCCCTGTGATTTTTAGCAGGGCGCATGGCTACCCAAAAAGAGGATTGTGCCAGCCTCCCTTGCAGCTAGGTATGACTCTGACCAAATGGAAGTGTGTGTGTGTGTGTGTGTGTGTGTGTGTGTGTGTTTTAAACTTTATTTATCTATGTTATGGTCGGCTCAGCCTGCCCTGGGGGTGGGGCTGGTGCAGCATGTGGTACCAGGGATCGAACCTTGGTCCCTGTGGTGGCCTAAGCTTGCCTAATCAGGTGCATCAGACCACTGAGCCATCTCGTTTGCCCCTGGAAGTATTATATGACAATGTTTCTAAGTACTTTCTTAAAAAAGTAATCTAATAAGGTCTGAAGGTATAGCTTAAGAGAAGAGCAGTTGTCCGGCACATGCAAGGCACTGGGTTCAATTTCTAGCACTAAAAAAATAACAAAAGCAAAAGCGACACCTACCATTTGTTGCCTTTTTCTTTATCCTTCCTCCACCTAACTGCCTGGAATGTAGCTGTGGTAGCTGGCATTGTAGCTGCTGTCTTGGATCCTGAGGAAAGGGTGGCAAAATACTGACTAGAAAGAGCCGAGATGTGGGCCTGACCCACAGCCTGGGCTCCACAGCCCTGGGCCTGTTTCCGTGGCTCAGCGATCCTTGCCTGAAGAGGACAGGAAGGAGCCTCTGCAAGCTGAAAAGAGCTATCAAAGCGAGTGACGAGGGGACTCTCCTTTTGCTCCCAAGGCCACGGATGCAATGTCTGTGATGTGTCCTGGTGGGTCTGGCGCCCGCACAGGCAATGCTGTGTGGAAGGGAGGCAGCGGTGCCCACCTTGAGGGACTCTGGTGACACACGCCTGTCTACAAGGAGCCAGCCCACGTGGTGTCACAGCACAGCTTGGGTTGGACCCCAGCACCACTGGGGTGTAAGTTTGGTCCATTCTGTGGCTCTCCTGACTCACTGTCCTTGGCCAGAGCCTGCAGGGTCAAGCCCCATGCGCTGGCCGAGTTCGGATCCTGTCTGCTCCTCCAGACCCCAGGCATCGACTGTGCAGCACAGTGGGCCCAGGCCCTGGGGCAGACCCACAGCCTGGTGCATGCGATTCCACCCTAGCACGTGTGTTCTGCAGCCTACCGAGCTTCCAGGCCCCCTGCAGCACTGGGCCTTGAACATGTGTTAGGTGAGGGCTCTTCCGCTGAGCTCCCACCCCAACTCTTTTTCTTTTCTGAGATGGGGTCTCACTAAGTTGCCTAGGCTGGCTTTGAGCTTGCGACCTTCCCATTTCTGCTTCTTGAGTAGCTGAGAGGCGTGTATCCATGTACCTGGAGACTTTCTCCTACTTTTGAAAAAAGCTCCTGCGCCTGCGGAGCCCTCCCCTCAGAATGCCTTCCTGGGTTCCGAGCGTCACAGACTTTATGGACCTCAAGTTCGTATTCTCTGTCCTTCCCTGCATCTCTATCTTCTGGAGACCAAGGTTCCTTGGCAACAGGAACCCGTCGTCGCTCTCGGCATCAGATTCCTTTATCTTTCTGCTGTGTCCCTGAGCTCCTATCTCTGTGGCTCTGCCTGGAAGGAGCTGGGCTTGCCCCAAGGCACACAGACCAGGCTGCCCGGTGATTCCCAGGCCACAGCCACAGTGCAGGTGCATCAGGGCTGGGGGTCCCCGCCAGGGCCCAGAGTCTCTGCACAAATGTGTAGACGGGATGAGCCGGTCTCAGGCTGGGACCCTCTTGCTCAGAAACCAGCTGCTCTGGGCAGTGGATGAGGGGCTTGGGACTGTCTGGCATAGGGGCTGTGCCCAGAGATCCAGCCCCATGAATTATTTTCAGCGCCCTGGCTGCCAGCCCCCACTCAGGTGCACCTGGACTGCGGCACCTGGACTGCCCACGCCTGCAGCTGGTGACCTGATGCCGCGGTCACCCCCTGGGGCTCGGCTCCAGCTTCTGAGGGCTGTGCAGCTTCCTGGTGCTGAGGGAGCACAGTTTGGCCTGGAGAGGCCGAAAGGAGGGTTTGGGCTTGTGGTCCAGGCCCAAAGCACAACCGAGGCCACTGCTCCGGCTCCCAGGCCTGGTGTGGGGAAGCACGGGGAGGAGGACCCCTCATTCCTGTCTTCCCTGCCTGCCTCTTGCCAGTTGCTGTGAGCCAGGTGCCAGGAGAGCAGGCCCAGAGTCGCTGGGTCAACGCGCCGAGTCACCCTGACAGCGGCAGGGCCAGCGCTGCTGTCCTAGGCGTCCTGTGTTAGCTGCCGTGGAGAAACTGAGGCACAGGGAAGTGCGATGCTGGCACTGGGCCATGAAGAGCCGAGTGCCAGCACACCGCCCGGCCCCGCCCCTCCTGCAGGAATCCCCCTGCGTCGCGGGGGGCGGAGGTGGAGGACCCACGTCACCGCCCACACCTGCTGGCTGCTGCCTTTTCCCAATTAACACGCAGAACTGCCGGGCCTGAGAAACCGCAGCTGATAAGAGCACAATCGGGCTGTTTTGCCGAGCTGCGGCTGCGGGGAAGGGACACCCGCGGCCCCCACGAGGCCCCGCTATCAGTAGCTCTCTCCCTGCCAGGAGCCCCTTTGAAATGTACCCACCTTATCAGGGCTGTGTCGCAGCTCTCCAAGGAGGGCCGTGGCCTCTGTGGCCTGTGGTTCCGCTCTGCTTTCTGCCTGGCCCTCAGGGGGCGACTGGGCTGGGGAAAGCGGGGTCCTCGACCTTGCAGGGACCCCTGGCGTCACGCACAACGCGCAGTATCACTCCCGTGGCCGTGGGTGTGCCCAGCCTCGCCCAGGCTTTGCCCCCTCCCCATCGCTCTCAGGCTGCACCCCTAACCTGGTTTCCTTCTGGTGCCAAGCAGGGGACCTCAGCGGCTGCCTTTCCTCGGAACCCCCGGGGCCTGTTCCAAGCTGACCCCCAGCCACACCTTCAGCAAATGTTACTAGGCACTTAGGACCTGCCAGGTCCTGGGGACCAGGACCCACCAATCTGGCTCTCCCGCGGCCGCTGGGGCGAGGATAAACAGTCACCAAAGGAGGGCTTGGCATGTTGGGGTGACCGGTGCTGCCGCAGGTGGAGCCTCTGCTGGTGACATTTCAATCAAGACCTGCAGGAGTCCGGTTCTCAGACTCACAAGCCCAGGAGGCAGGGGAATAGCAGACAGGTGGGGACGTGGGTCTGGGTTGCCAGGTTGTGGGGTGGTCATTTTGGAGTGTGGAGCATGACCAGAGGCCCCCAGGATATGGCTGCTGTCTCTGGTGCTGGGGCTGGAGGGGCCCAAGGGCCCCAGTGCCGCCGCATGGCCTTAGGGACCGCCCCTCCCCGCCTCAGTTTCCCTCCCCTGTGCAAGGGCCAAAGACCTTTCTTCAGAGGTCAGGAGCAGTGAGCCGCAGTGGGACCACCAGGCACCAGGTCACAGCCCCGCATGAGGCTGGTGGTACTAGGCACCCAGTGTGTGCCAGGTGCCCCGGTGGCCTTTGTAGGACCTGGGGCTCAGTCCTAGGGTCATCTCCTTGCTGTTTGACCTGCTCACCTGGGGTCACACACAGCCTTCTCTTCAAGTCAGTGGCCCCCTGAGGTCAGGGCTGTCCCAGCAGCCCTGTGTGCATTAGCTAGCTCCGTTGCTGGCCCGGAGAATCCTAGGGTGAGGGCCATTTCACAGGTGAGGAAGGGAGGCCTAATCGGGGGCCCCCAGAGTTCTTCACCCTGCATGACACTGGGAACCCTTGGGATCATTCTTCCCATTCTCTTCCCGCCCCAGGCTCCAGCCAGAGGCACCATGGAGGATAAGGCCACCAGGTGACCCCCAAGCCATGGCCTGTGGCCGATGAACTCCTCCAGGCCCATTCCGCGGCCCTGGCCTGGGGACAGCCTGCTCGTTAGCCCAGGTTGATGGCGTAAGAGCCCTGCGGACCTCACCACCCTCCTGTCCACCCTGCAGGCAGTCAGCGTCCAACACAGATGAAGGAAATGAGCAAGACAACACTGGGAAAGGAAACCACAGGGCGGTGTGAGCTCAGAAGGTGGGGAGGGCAGAGGGGGGCAGGGTGGCCTCAGCACCTAGCACCTCAGGGTGCCCCGGCCCCTCTGATCACTCGATCTGACCCTCTGATGGTGCCTTGTCTCCAGCCTAGGACCTGTCCCGCCTCACAGACATAGTAGTAGCCAGTGTTCACAGAGCTGAGGTGGCTCCGGTGTGTGGGACACCCAGCCAGGCCGCAGTGGCACCCAGGGACAGCTCGGCCCTCAACCACAGCAGGAGTGGCTGTTACCAGGTCAGGTGAGGGCTGGGTCCAGAGGCAATGCCACTGAGCAGCTCTGGGCACTGCTGTGGGTCCCAACATGCAGGGGTATGGGTCACATTTGACAATCTGCTGGAAGTGCTGGACCCCTGCCTCAGAAACACACACACAGAAACATGCCTGATTCCAGGGGCTCAGCCCCTACCCTCTCCACAACCCCTGCCTTGAGACTGGAAATTAAAGTCAGGGCCTTCACTATGCCCTCACCCCTTTTTTATTTTTTATTTTGAGACAGGGTCTCATTAAGTCTCTTAGTTGCCCAGGCTGGGCTCAGACTTACAATCTTCCTGCTTCGGCCTCCCAGAGTGCTGGGGTTATAGGTGTGTACCACCACACCTGGGCTAGGTTTCTCTCTCTCTCTCTCTCTCTCTCTCTCTCTCTCTCTCTCTCTCTCTCTCT